>CAEFZY010061615.1:0-16869 GCA_903066815.1 Brachyrhaphis roseni
GGGCTTGGTGCTGTACTTTACCAGAGACAGCAGGGAACTCTAGCAGTCATAGCATATGGATCCAGAACGCTAACACCCCCAGAAAAAACTATCACCTTCATTCAGGAAAGCTGAAGTTCCTGGCTCTGAAGTGGGCCATATGTGAGAGGTTTAGAGATTATCTCTGATTTCCAGTTCTCAATAAAGTATTGCCCAGGCAAAATAAATGGAGATGCAGATGGTCTCTCCCAAATGTCACTCAACATGGAGGAGTACATGCAAACCTGCACACAGATAGTACAACCAGAGGTGATGAACAGTGTTATTCAAGCAGTTGCTGTTCAGTTTCAGGAGTCTGAGCCATGGCTATGCCCAGCAACCATCAACAGTTTGGTCACAGAAGAATGTGATGCAGCTAACACATCAGTAAAGGACATCAGTAGAGCAGCTCTTAGACAAGCTCAACAAGATGATCCAGTGATTAGCGAAGTTTTGAGATGTGTTACTGCATAGAAAAAGCCAAAACGTGGCTGGCACAAGGGCAACAGGGGTGTTGCTGCTCTGTTGAGACAAAAACACAGATCGTATATGGATGAAGATGGATTACTCCACCGCAAAACAGCCAGTCGCTCACAACTCCTTCTACCACAGAAATATCATGGACTTGTTTTTAAGGAGCTTCATGAGGAAATGGGTCATCTCGGAGTTGAGAGGGTGTTACATCTCTTCAGAGATTGCTTCTATTGGCCTAGCATGCAAGGTGATGTCGAACACTATGTCACTCATGTATGCAGTTGTTTGAAACGAAAGCAGCCAAATAAACCAGCTCGAGCCCCTCTTACCAACATTATCACTACATGTCCATTTCAGTTAGTCTCCATTGATTTCTTACATCTGCAGAAATGCAGTGGTGGATATGAGTACATCCTTGTAGTGATGGACCATTTCACACGGTTTGCCCAGGCTTATCCCTGCAAAAACAAAGCTGCCAAAACAGCTGCAGAGAAAATATTTGGGGATTTTGTTTTGAAGTTTGGTTTTCCCACAAATCTGCATCATGACCAGGATAAGGAGTTCGAAAACAAACTATTCGAGTCACTAGAGAAGTACAGTGGGGTCAAGGGATCAAGAACAACGCCATACCATCCACAGGGTAATGGTCAGGTTGAAAGGTTCAACAGGACACTGCTTGCTATGCTCAGGAGTCTGCCAGAAATTGAGAAAAAAGATTGGAAATCTTCTCTTCCAAAAGTAGTCCATGCATACAATTGCACACGCAGTGAAGCTACTGGCTATGGTCCCTAATTCCTCTTATTTGTTTGTCAGCCCCGACTCCCCATTGATCTCATGTTTGGTCTCAGTGAAAAGAACCAAAGCTCTTCTCACCAGGAATGTGCAGAAAAATGGAGGACAAGGATGAGTGAAGCCTATCAGTTGGCATCCAGAACAGCCAGTAAGCAAACAATGAGAGGGAAGGCTCACTATGATAGGAAACTGCATGGAGGGGAGTTGTATCCAGGTTGTCGAGTGCTTGTTAGGAATCTGAATGAGAAGGGAGGACCAGGAAAATTGAGAGCATTCTGGGAAGATAAAGTGTACATTGTTAAAGAAAGAAAACATCAGGACAGTCCTGTGCATGAAATTCACCCAGAAAGTGGAAAAGGGCGAATCAGGACCATCCACAGAAACCTCCTGCTTCCATGCGATTTTCTTTCAACAACAGAACCAAAAGTAACCACTCAACCTAAAAGACCACAGAAAGAGAAAGAGAAGCAGAGACATGCAGACAGCTCTGATGATGAAGAGAACTGGGAAGCCATCATTCATCCACCTCTACAGCATCACAACATGGAGTCAAATCATCTCATCGAGCGTCAGCTGAGAGCGGAGGCACCAGAGTTCCACCCAAACGAGGACATGCAAAGGGACTGCATAGTTGATGGTGGTGGACCAGTGCAGCAACCAACTCTTGGTGAGGACATGGATGCAATAATAGAAGATGACTTTCATCCAGAGAACATGAACAGTGGAGATGAGTCTCACCAGTCAGCTGCCAGTGACCAAGAAGAGACTGACACATCACCCCACAGGGTGAGAAGGTATCCTTTTCGAACAAGAAAACCTATGTTAAGATTTAATTACCATAATTTGGGACAGCCTTTTCTGTGATGTATTTTAGTTAGAATGATTTGCATGATTAACTACTTTTTGATGTATTTTAGTTAGAATGATAGATGAGTACTCATGGTATCTGTTTTAGCATGTTTTCAAAGGTAGTTTACTTTTAAGTTAAAGTACCTTACTCTCAGAAGGGATTGCAGATATTTAAGCTACTGGCGGATCAAGTGGTGGATTGTCATCGTGCACAATGACGTCGACTGCAACAATGTGACATTAATAGGAGATACATGTCATATTTTCGGACTGGACACAGCATTGCATCTCTTTGAACATTCATTCTGACTCCTTCTTAAAAGTACTCTGCATGATTGTAAAGCATCAAAACATGTTTGCTGATTTATTTGCTGTAAAGCTAGGGTACCCGAATGTCGGGACGACATTACATTTTTGAGGGGAGAGTGTGACAGAATGGACATGGGAAATAATTACATCCCCCCCCTCACCTTTTTTTTACTCTACTTAAAGACTGTTTACTCTTAAGCTGCACTTCTCCTACTCAAACTGATATGTGTTAAACTGCAGTTACAGCAGTTCACCACCAGTTGGCACGTGGAACATGGTGAGCACTCCAGACCCAGCGAGCCAACGGCATTATAGTGCAGTAACGGCTGGTAAGCGGAGGCGCTCACTGTCGCTCTTCTTGTTAACAGTACTCATCAAATAAAAGAACCTGCGAAAAACACACGGAATAATCATTAAGTGTGCAACATAATTACTAACAAACTTTAACTACACAACCCTAACATTCTTGCAATCCTATGTTGAACATTTCCAAATTTTGGCAACAACTCTCCCTGAATTATTTATTAAGATGTGTCTAGTCATTTTAAAAATATTTTTAAATTGTATCAATAGCTGTTTTCTAACTGTTTTATTTGTTTTCCCTTACTTATGTTTTCTATTGAAATGAACAATTATTTCTAAAATATTTAATTAATTCCACGAGCCATCATCATTATCATTCTTGTGTCACTCCAGAGTTTTTCTGACTACCTGGAGATTAGTGTTAGCTTCCCCCTCATACACACCTGCCTTCCTGAAACTTTTTCTTTATGAACATTTTCATTGGTAAATGGAATGGTAAATGGACTGAACTTATATAGCGCTTTTCCAGTCTTTTTGACCACTCAAAGCGCTTCACAAACGCACACACATTTATACGCCGATACGCAGATGAGTAGGCAATTTGGGGTTAAGTGCCTTGCCCAGAGGCACATCGACATGTGGCAGGAGGAAGCTGGAATCGAACGTACAACCTTCCAATCGCAAGACGACTACTCTTCCATGTAGACACAGTCGCCCCTTCTTACCGGGCAGCAGCAGCTAACCTGAACTCATCCTCAATCTGTCCCTGGTCCCTGTCCCTGGTCATCATCAACGATAATAAAGCCCCTGAATCGTTAATTCCCTCTCCTTGTCCGTTACTGAATCTCCTCCAACGGTCAAAGTTAGTGTGGTAATTAACATATCAGTTAGTTTGACACATTTTTCTGAATGGGCTTATGCGCTCATTGTCGTAGTTTTTCTGACCCGCCCCGTCTCGTATCCGTTCATTTTCTCAGACTCCGATCAGCAGCAACCGTTAGCTGAAATGGTTCTATTTATAACCTTAGAAGGGAGGGGCGGGCCAAGGAGGACTGAGGGAGTTCATTGGATAAGCCCAATGTCCGTCAATAAAATCAACCAATGGTCTGTCATGGTCGATAAAAATTTTATTTAATATAATTTTTTTGTTAAATTATGACAGCGTAGGGCTGCCATATATGGACATTATGTAAATCAGTTGGGAGTCCAGCCGGTCAGTCTTCCCCTGGACAGAAGTTCAAACTGAATGCAGCTTTTTTTTTTTCTGTACAAATTGTCAACCCGTCACACTGGAGGGTGCGTTGCTCCAATTTACACGACACTTTTACCCGCATTTTGTCAGTGGCGGGTGTTAATTTCCACTCCAGGTTGCACCTAAAATAAAATAATTATTCACGTCTGGCTTTCTTCGGGTTCTTCTGCTTATCAGAGAGAATCTAAAGCAGAGAAACCCTCCAGCATTTAGGCATTGTTTAATGTCACAAGAGCTCATGAAAAAACCTGTCAAGACAGATGCTTCTAAACTTCTAAATATATATATTTCTAACTAGATAAAGACAAGTCATATCTGTTGAGAGTGATGTGACATGGTGTAGCAATTTGATTCTTTCGAACAGCTCTATGCCATGAACAGTAGGACTGAAGCTGTTTTTTGTTGTTTGACTTTGCTTGCTCTGTTCACTCATCAACTTCTATTGTTATTTTTATTTAATTTAAAATTATTTAATCAGGAATAAAAATAACAGATATGTACAATTGATAGAAATTGTTGGATAATTTTTATATTTCATGGTGCAAAAGAGAATTTTTGCTTCTGTGTTTTGAAACGTTTGAACAAATAATAATTTAAAATGTTCTAAGTCAATTCAACACTGTTTATCTGCATTGGATTGGTATTGGTGGATACTAAACCTCAGATATTTGTATTGGAAGTGCAAAAAGTGGATCGGTGCATCCCTAGTTTGAGGCCACTGATTTAAATAGCTTACTTAAATTCAATAAGATATTGTAACCCTCACCTTTCCCATTTCTTGGGTCCATGTCACTGAAATCTGGTTTGGCACAGCAGATGAAAGTCTGACAAAGGAGGTAATGTTTAGGGGTCTTCCTGTTCTCTTCTGTTCCACTCCATTTTTTAGTGGTGGTGCAAATCCCTAAAGATATAGAAAATTTAGTGTCTTCCCCGATTAAATACTTTAGTGGAAGGTTTACACTTTACTGTTCTAAAGGAAAAATAGTACTTACAGGCAAAGGAAAGAGCTTGCCGTTGACCCTTATACAAAGACTGTTGGGGAAATTATCATCTTGTGGACAACTTGTCTCTGCCAAGCAGAACCTGAAAGTAAAAAAAAACAATATTTAAGCATAATCTTGATATTATGCTAGGCTGTGTCAAAAGAGTTTGCAGGCAAGAAGTGACCGTATAATTTAATTAATTTTGCTTATATAGTGCTAAGTCTCTATAAAAGCCATAAAGGCACTTTGTAATCAGATTAAATATATATGCAGATGCTCAATATACTTAATGTAGTCGAGTAGATTAAATTGTAATTACACATATTTAAATTAAACCTTAGCTAAAATAATGTGCAATAAAACTCAACTATTATGCCAATTTGTCAAATGGCTTTCAATCTAAGGAAATCCAGATGATTTCTATGAAAATACATGAAGACTATTCTCGTCTTACTGTATGAGAACAGTAAGACCAGACTCCGGTCAGCAGCAACCGGAGTCTGCTGACCGGACTCCGGTCCGGTCAGCAGACTCTGGTGTGGCATTTAATCAATTTAAATGTGGCATTTAATCAATTTAAATGCCACACTCTTTTAGATTATCGGTTTTGCACAAAATCAAAAACTTAAATATCTTTGTAATTTTGAGTGTTAATGCACATATCGTACTTTATAAATTACAAATAATAAAATGTTATATTCTTGGATCGTAAAATATTTCCCTAAAGTTTTTACCTTTGAAGTCAGCAAAGTACGTAGGTGTAAACACATTCAGTAAATAATGCAAACTTGGATATTGATTACTTGGCAACTTAAAAGAGGTTATAAATCCCTGATGTTTTACAACAAGTTGCTGTCATATTGCAATGCAGACACTATTGACTTGCAGAGCAGGATGGGACCAATTGGCTTGAACTTGATGACCTCCCCTTCACAACAGTGCAATTAATGCATTAAAACATGCACACTAGTACACATTGCTCCTGCAGGCAATGTGTTGCCTGCTGGTTTTATTTTATTAGTTTTGCCAAGTGAGGGGAACACTTCATAATCCAAGCTGCTTCAATGTAAATATTAGAATTGAATTGTTATTGAAAACTATATACATCGTACAAACTTGTGTGCAGCATGCGTTAATATGGGATACAACCTGCTGAATCACTGATAAACTAAAGGTGTCTGAATGACATCTTATTGCAAAACTATGTTGTGAAAAAGGGCATTGCTGGTCCCTTCATTACTTTTTGGACAGCTTCATTCATTACGTGGAGGACTTTGATTTTAAAAAAAAACTGACAACAGTTTTTGCTGGATTTATGAAGAGTAGCTAAATACCAATATTAACCTTTACATTATTTTTAGCTACCAAATTTATTTAAAAGTTACTAATCTCTTTTGTCATTTCCTATTAAATGACAATTAATTAATACGAATTAATTACTCAAATAATTAAACAAAGTTCTCTCTCACCTTAGTTGAATTTGAACCATATAGTCCCTTCTGCCACCTGGCAGGAAGTCTCTGTAAAACATAACATACCACTCATTTTAATAGATATAATTTCTTCAACTGGTGAAGAAACTTTAACAAACAGTCCATACCTGGATATGCATACTTCTCGAACTTGCTGAGGTGTTAATGCAAAAATAAAATACTTTTCTTGATGGTACCTCTGTGCAGTACTTGCTCCTAAAAAATATTGCTGTTGTCATAAAAGTATTTACTGTACCTTGACAAAACACATACAGACACATTTGCATTTCTAACTATATTACCCTGGTGAAAAAATAATATATTTAAGTATATCTTAAATATGCTTTATTTTTCTGAAATACATTTTTAGTATGTTATCAACTGGCTATACTTATTAAGATTATATTAAAAATCTAAAATAAATACATTTCTAATGTATGCTTCTAATACTCTTAAAAAAAATATTTTGGTACACATTCAAAAAGTATATTTTTCTAAACTATACTTTAAATTCTAATTAAATATATTACTAAAATTATACTTTTAGTAATATTTGGATAATCCTTTTTAAAATACACTCTGCATCTATTTGTAAAAAAAAATATTTTAAATGTACATTTTAAAAATATATTACAAATATACACAAAATACTTTTCTGAAGTAGAAACAAAAACAATACTTGAGTGGAATGTATGTACAGTACAGACCAAAAGTTTGGACACACCCTTCTCATTCAATGGGTTTTCTTTATTTTCATGACTGAAAATTGTAGATTAGATTGTAGAAAAACCTGACAGGGCACACCTGTGAAGTGAAAACCATTTCAGATCACTACCTCTTGAAGCTCATCAAGAGAATGCAGAGTGTGTGCAAAGTAGTAATCGCAGCAAAAGATTGCTACTTTGAAGAAACTAGAATATAAGGCGTATTTTCAGTTGTTTTACACTTTTTTGTTTAGTACATATTTCCACACTTGTTAATTCATAGTTTTGATGCTTTCAGTGTGAATCTACAATGTCCATAGTCATGAAAATAAAGGAAACTCATTGAATGAGAAAGTGTGTCCAAACTTTTGGTCTGTACTGTATATGCATATATACATACAGTTGTGTTCAAAATAATAGCAGTCCCACATCACTGGCAAGATAAATCCCTGCTTTTGTTTGAATTTCAACTTCTACACTGCAGTAAGTTTCTAAAAGGTTTAGTGAAGGTTTAGAAAACCAACAGACCCAACAGGCATGATGTGCTTGCTGCTGATTCTGTGAAACTCAATCATTTTCTGAAAGGGGTGTGTTCGAAAAAATAGCAGTGCTGGGTTCAATTAGATAAGTCATTGATTATGTGAAAAAACATTGGTGTTATGCAGATGACCCTTATTTAAGGATGAAGGCAAATGACACTGCATATGCTGGATATGCATTTGTCCTTGAGAAACGAAGTAACCTGGATAGTTCAAGACACTGCTCAGAAGAAGAGTGTTCTTTGATCAAAAAATTAATAAAAGAAAAAAATACCCATAAAGAAATGCAGAAAATAATTGACTGTTCAGCTAAAATGGTATCAAATGCTTTAAAATGGCAGCCAAAACCAGAATGTTGAGGGGAAAAAAAGAAAAACTGCTATTTGAATGGATCGGAGAAGAACCAAAACGGCAAAGGCTCAGCCAATGATCAGCTCCAGGAGGATCAAAGAATATCTGCGATTGGCTGTGAGTACTCCGACAATCAGAAGACGTCTATGAGAAGCCAAGCTACCAGCAAGAAGCCCCTGCAAAGTCCCATTGTTAAAAAAAAAGACATGCTGAAAGCGGCTACAGTTTGCCAAAGAACAGATTGACTGGCCTAAAAAGAAATGGTATAATATTTTGTGGACTGAGATGAAAGTAAAATTGTTCCTTTTGGTTCTAAGGGCCACAGACAGTTTGTCAGACGTCCTGCAAACTCTGAATTCAAGCCACAGTAAAGACGATAAAGCACGGTGGTTGAAGCATCATGATATGGGGATGTTTTTCATTCCATGGTGTTGGTCCTATTTAATGCATACCAGAGATCATGGATCAGTTTGAGTACACCAGAATACTGGAAGAAGTCATGTTGAAGAGGAAATACCCTTGAAATGTTTGTTTCAACAAGACAATAACCCCAAACACACAAGCAATCAAGCAAAATCGTGGTTCCAGACAAACAGAATTCATCCAAGGATTGTGCCAGCACAATCCCTGCACCTTAATCCCAAAGAAAACTTGTGAGCTGACTTTTATCATTTGTAGTCAAAACATATGAAGTTGTCCTTCAGCATCAAGTATGAAAAAAGATTTAATATACTTAGTATATTTATTTTTCACAAGGGTAGAACTAAGATACAAAGTTTTATCAACTCTATTTGTTAACCCTTCCAAATGGAAGGGTTAACAAATAGCTACTCTATTTGTTAGTGGGTTCAATTAGATAGGTTACTGATTATGTGAAAAAACATAATCAATGACCTATGTCATTGATTAAATGGAATGTTAACCCTTCCATTTGTTAACCCTTCCAAATGGAAGGGTTAACAAATAGAGTTGATACATTCCTAATGCACACTTTGTCCCAACCCTAAAAACAGTGGTCTTAAGTCTTCACAAGGTAAATAATTATACTGGAAATGATCCCCAAACACTTAAGTACATACAGACACTGAATACTTTCCCTATCCCTAACCCTAGTGTTCAGTTCTGGTCCAGAAGCCCTTCATGAACAAAAAAGAAAAAAGAGAACTTGGTAACATTGCTTCTCCTAAATAAGGCTACAATCAAATAGTAATGTTTAAGTGTACTGAACTCAACTCTTGTAAAAAGTTACTCATCTCATTTTTGCTGTTAACAAAATTGGAAAACATTACAGACCTAGACTTGAAGGCTTGATAAGAACATCCAGCACATCATAAAAGGGCAGGGGTTTCATATGTACATCAGGATGGACAGGAGGAATGAGAGGGGCAGGCTGTTGAAGGTTCATGCTGGTTTTGGCACAGTACCACAATGCTGTTTCGCCTGTCAAGAGGCTGAGGTTTATGTTAGAGGGTTGACTCCTGCCAACAGAGAATAGTTGTCAGTACATTTTATTTATAGTCCTCCAAATCAAGGTTACAACCTGCTTAGCTTACAATACTGAAAAGAGACTACATAAAACAACATTTCACAAATTAAATATACACACTGCAAACCCACAAAACAATATACAGTACAAAGAGTTCAATAGTTTTTAGACAAATGTTTTAAGATTACTATATAAATGACTTAGAATTGATTCCAGTAGCAATTATAAAGCATAAAAAACTAGTACACACTACCAACACAGCCTGGGGAGGAAAGAAACTTCAAAGATCTTCGTAAGCACTTTTTACACTAATAAACCTTCAGCCCCTAATTTTAGCCAAATTGTAATATTCTTGCAAAAGTTTTAAATACTTCTTAGCAGACATGGACATTCATTCTTACTATTAAAAAAAGCACACAATTTGAAGCACAATGATTCTGCTTGAATAAGCAAAAGTCCATATTTTTCTTCATATTATTTAATATGTTTCAACCTTAATGAAAACTGTTTCACCAAATTGTTGGCTGATTGTACTGAATTAACTAAATAAAGAGCAGCTGTAGGCTTTTATAAAGTCTGAGTGGTGGTTTGAACAGCCGATGCATGGATAATTATATAACACACTATTTCTTTATTCTGTGGAAAGCATGCCATGTGAAGTTGGTATACCATCAATCTACCCAAACAATATGCCCTGTTGTATTAAAGAACAGAGTATCAAGAGTACTGAAGCACCAACTGCAGATCAACAACTAATTGCTTTAAAAAGTTTCACTAGACATGTGAGCAACTGACAGAACTCATCTTTAAAATGTAGAATCAGCTAAACATGCTGTCAGTCTGTCATAAGTCAAGTGTTTTTTTTAAGATTGATATAATCTGCCAAGCTTGAGGCTATAGTCCAGTCAAGAAACAACCTAGCCAAAATATTGCAAGAACTATATGATAATAAAAAAAACAAGCTCTTTACTAAGTCTGTGAACTAGAGCAAATGTTGAAATAATAACTGAGAGATTACCAATAATTGCTCATATTTCCTTTGAAGAACTTAGTTTATAGGTCTAACAGGGTATTTGCTTTAGCTGGGAATACATTAGCTGGTGAAGCTTTATGTGGTCAAGACTTGATTAGAAGATGTTCTTGTTGACCTATAAGGCAAATAGATAATTTCCCTTATATTGTACAATCTTAAAGATTGTGGCATAGAAATCATGCCACAATGATTTCTATTGTGGCATGACACAATCTATAGATTGACACAATAGACACAATCTATTGTGGCATAGATTGTGTCTATGCCACAATCTTAATGATTGTTATGTTGTGCCTCTGAGACAATCTTAATGATTGTGGTATAGACAGACAGATAGATTAAAAGATCAATATATATGACACAAACCATGAATCTGATCATGATTAATAATAGGTATTTTTTGCTACAATGGAAAGCATGGCAATTGCAAACTATTTTTGCTTTCAGTTCCTTTATAATGAAGTTTTTCCTGTCTTGTAGTCATAAAAGCCGAGCCAGTACTCTGCCATTTACACAATTCATTGTTTATCTCAGGGAAACAAGGGTAAATCAGCCTAGATTTCCTTAATTTTGAAAGATCTGCAATCAACCAATAACTACATGAGAAACTGATCCTGTTCACTAATCTTATCTACCCCCATAAAAATATGAAAATCAGCCACTGTCTTCCATTTGCTCTGCTGTGAGAGAGGACTAACTGACCTGCCCTCAGGTCACATCTGCACAGTTAACAATAGTCACCTCACTGTCAACTGTCAAATTAGCTTGATATATTTAGTAATTTTTCAGACAAAAAAAATAGATATCAGCCAAAGTCAAAATCAAGAGGTCAGGCTTTTTAAAGATATGGGTACCCTTGTAAAAATTCCAACATAAAATAGCATCAAAAGGTGTCCTTAGACATCTTACACTTCATATGACAGTTGAGAAAAATGTGTTCCATTCAAAACATCACCAAAAGTTAAAGCATACGGCTCTGCTTAGCTGCTGCTAAGTTTAAGTATGCACATGAAAGAACCTTTAACCCTGCTCTGATGTTCATTTCTGAAGTGTTGTCCGTTCAATTACACCCAGGGATGTTTTTATATGCAGTAGTGTCACAATCAAAAACGTTTCCCCAAAACATTTTTGTATCTGTTCATTACCGCCATTACTAACAATTTCAATCAATATTCAATGCAATGGCGTTCTTTACCTCTTAGAGATAAGTGATGAATGAGGATAATTCACTCGTTTCCACAAAAATAAAACTATTTAAATTTTTTAATGTCCAATAGGAAAACCTACACAGAAAAATCAATACATAAACATGTAAATATTATTTTTGTTGCCAGTGTGTAGTCTTTCACCTGGTGCTGTGTTACCCAGTAACTTCTCCAAGTTATCAACTCCCCCTTGTTCCAGTGTTGATTTTAGCAAAGTGATGAGGAGGACAACAATGCAAAGAGATTATCAAAGGTTATGTTGTGCCTCTGAGAACATTTGCAATATCAAGTACAACCCTTGGACAGTGATTCTTCTCTGGAGCTCCTAAAGCTGGCTTTCCAGCATAAACCTCCTGTGCACAGCTAGTCTTTGCATTGCATGCTGCTCAGATTTTTTATGCCATATTTAGCTATTTGGAAGGCATATTTTGCTAGAATGAGAACTCCTGTGTTCGAGCACCTCCATTTTTTTCTGCTAGTCATCTACTGAAAATCTGAAAACGACTATATCACATGTAAAGTTTTAGGACTTCCTTGCAGATAATATTTATAAGTTTACCCCCTCGTATGCTGAGTGTCCACTCAACAGGGATCAAGTTTGCCCAAGGGAACAGAAAAGGTTCCTGTCAAGTCTTCATAACACCTGCCTCCTCACAGTTTACTGGTGAGGTCCAGAGGAAAGGGGGTGCATTTATCTGTCTGTGTATTGGGTTAAATTAGTCACACAGTGGCAAATACAAATAATATTAAACTCTTTTGACACTTTAATTTGACTACTGGGTCAAACTGACCCAAACAATATCTATGTACTATGAGATGTGTGATGTGCTGCAACTATGTAAAATGACCCATTTTCATCTTATATGCTCATCATGGTTATGATGTTTCAACCACAAAAAATACTTTGAAGAAATTCTTCTTTAAATGTTTTAACTTTATAATGGTTCAATTTGACCCGCAGCAAAACAGGGCATTTAAAGGGTTAAATCAAATGACAGAATGCTCGATATCACTCCCAGAGGTTTGTACTGAGTTTGCAAGAGGAGGAAATGGTTGCTGGTCATCTCGTTCTTTAGCAACCCTGTAAGCCATCCTCTTACTTTCTTGCATCAAAGTTTGCCGTTTCGGGGCTAATTCATAATTGTAGCCTGCTAACGACTGCTTTAGACCCATATAATAAATACAACACAAACATCTATGATCAACATTTCCTTTGTCTACTCCAATAAATGATTCAATCACTCCACAAAACCGAGCAAAGGACAATAGTACTAGTAGCCCCTGTAAGGTGTTAGAAACTATTTTTAATTATCATTTAATGTAATCATACGTGTCGATACTTTTATTTAGAAATGTAAAAAATAATAATAATAATAATAATAATAATAAAAACTATAAATAAGCAGTAAATTTTCAAAATATAAAACACAAAGGAGCTGCTTTGTGAACAGTAAAACTGTTAGCATAGGGCCATTCTTAGAAGTGTTTAAGATCTGTAGTCCATTCAAACTCTACTATATAAGTTTCCTCCAACTTTTTCAGTTCGCGGTGTTTTATATTTACAGCTTTTCTATCTTCGTAGCGTCATGAAAAGTCAAAACAACTAAGATTACAATGCCTCTTTGTTTTCGCCTACCTGTGATCTCCCATTTTTTGCCATTTTGTTTTTCCGGGTCAGTATTTCCTTTATACCGTAGCTCATTTGCGCATGTGCTAAAAGAAAAATACTTCCGGTAGGATGTTTTTATTTATTTTTCTTTTGATATTTCATTGTAATCGTAAAAAAATATTATATAATTTAAATACAATCACAAAAATACAGAGAAAAACAGTTTGGTTGCATTTCGCTAAACTGCTTTGACTGATATTTTCTGAAAACAAAAAATGTATCAAGTAAATGTATATTTGTGTACCAAACGTGAGGAAAACTGGAGTAATAAATGTGTATCTGCTACTCTATATTCTAACACTAATATAAAGTGTTAGAAGAACCTTAAATTCTCCTTTTACCAAACCTTTACACAGATATGTTTGTAAGAATTAGAAAAGGCACTGCTTGCAAATTAGATACATTTTATTTTACATTTTAAATAACAAAACCTTAAACAAAGGTCAGAGCTGCCCCTTGAAATATTTAGTTTGCTGCTTGGGGACAAATAATGAATAAGGAAAAAAATATAAACAGCCAGGTGCTCCCCAACAAACACACACACACACACAAAATCTCTAGAGAATATCACAAAGAAATAAAACTCCTTCCACTAGTTTCTTCAGTCTAAATGAAACACTCCCTTTAAAATGAATCCCCCTTCCCTAAACCCAAACAAAATCCAAAAAAATAGTTTTAGTCATTAACTACCCAGAATAAATAATCCTAACCTGAAGCTAAGCTAAACTGAAACTAAGCTACATTGAAACAGTAGCAGGCCAACCTCCTGATAAGTGAAACCAATGAAATGATATGATCGATCCCAACAGAACTTCTTTCCAATATTTGGTGGGCGTGGCCTACATTCTCAACAACGCCCTCTAGAATGATTTAAAGAAATCAGTCCAAGCCATCCTTTGAAAGAGAATCATGAAATCTGGTACACATGTGTAACTTCTCATGACCTATCAAAAGTATCTGGGTATTGGATCTGATCAGTGTCCAGAAGCAGTGCTCCAGCTATTCTCCACTAGAAGCAATTAGATGATTTGAATCTTTATCATTGTATTTGGGCCAGCAATTAATTTCTATAAGACAAAATTAAATATTTGGGTTTGTTTGAATCCTTCAGAACCACAAGCACAAACATCAGCGTCCACAACTGCTGCGCACTCCCAGCCTGCTCATGTTCAAATGTACTCATCCACAATAGTGAGGAACAGACTCAGGTAGGAAATTCCAGCTCATGTTTTGGGAGGGACAATATGTAGGCAGAATATGTAATCCTGCCTACATATTAACATAATCAACCTTGCAACCTCCATATTCATAAAGCGTAAAGTAACTTAAAATGTGCAGATGGAATTTTATCAGCACAGCATAGAATATTCTTAATAATTGGTAATTGTCATGGCTGAAATATATTTAATAGTCACATTAATAGTAATATCAAATGTTATAATTATTATAATCATATGATTATTGTCATAATAATATTAGTATATAACTAATATTATACTAATATTAGTTATTATGATAATTACTATTACTGTTAATTAATATTACTGTTATTGCATTATTACTATTAATATTAATGAATATTGAATGAGAATGAACCTGAAAAGCACTATATGAATTTAAACTTCATTGCTTAACCTATAGCTAACAGATGTAGTAATATATCTGGACTCTTTCTAAATCACATAGAGAGTAGTAAATGCCCTTTCTATAATCAAAATATGAATAAACGTCAAGAAATTTACAGATCTGTCTTCTATTTTTCATAAATTTAAAATCTCGAGTCATCCTTTCCATTGACAGGCACGTACTGCAAAAACAATCTTCTAAAATAATAAATACATATAGCATATTGTGATATAAATTTTTTTTGATCAGAATCATCTGCTAGTACAGAATGAGGATTTTATTTAGATTTCCTAAAAATAAAAACAAATAAAAATAGAAAACAGAATAACAAGTACAATTTTGAAATCCTGAAAATTTCACTTAATTGAGAAATGCTTAAAATTCTGTTTTTCATAATGGAAACAAGATTTTGATACACTTTTTCTTATTTCTGTTTTTGAAATGGCTTTTTAATGATTATTAGCAATATATAGAACCTACAAAGTATTGCAATAAAACTTGAGCAAATTTTAACCCAAACAAATCTCTAGACAGCAGACACACCCACATAAAATTAAACTGAAGTGAAATAAATATTTGCACAAAGTATAAAGAAAGAAAATACTACAGATAAATACTGCCATTGGAGCTAACCCTGACAAATATCCATCCATCCATTTTCTTACACCCTGTGGTAGGGTGGATCCACCCTGGAAAGGCAACGCAGAGACAGACAGGACAAACAACCATGCATGCCCACCCCCCCCACACACCTAAGGAGAATTTAGAGATCAACCTGACAGTCATGTTTTTGGACTGTGGGAGGAAGTCGGAGTTCCCAGAGAGAACCCACCATGCACAGGGGGAACATGCAACCTGCATGCAGAAAGACCCCGGGCCGGGAATCGAACCCAGCATCCCTGACAAATATATTATCCGCAAATATGAAAATAAAATAAATTAAAAATAAGATTATATATATTTTTTGTATTTTATATTAATATATTTTGAGATATACAGTGTATCCCAAAAGTGAGTACACCTCTCACATTTCTGCAGATATTTAAGTATAGCTTTTCATGGAAAACGAACAAAATGACACTTTGACACAATGAAAAGTCGTCTGTGTGCAGCTTATATAAGAGTGTAAATGTATTCTTCCCTCAAATTAAATCTATATACAGCCATTAATGTCTAAACCACCGGCAACAAAAGTGAGTACACCCCTTAGTGAAAGTTCCTCAAGTGTCAGTATTTTGTGGACACGTTGAGACATTTTGGATTCGGAAACAGGTTTTGTGATATGATTACTATAATAAATATCAATATCAATCGCTGTGTCTTCCCCCCTCTCCTCGCCCTCTTTCCTGTCTGCCTACTGTCTCAAAAAATGCGAGCCACTAGCGCTGTAAAAAAAATCTTCGGAGAAAAGAAAGAAGAATCAGACAGGGTTGCAGTATCTCGCCTCTCTTATTGTAGTCACGGAATTACTAGCAATAACTTTTAAAAACTCTCACAGCTTTTAGCAGTTATTGGAAGAAAAATATATATATATTATAAGCCAACACTCTTCTTAAAATCAAAGGACAAATACTGTTAGCTTTAAAAGAATTAGAGTTGTTTTCTCAAGCCTCAGGGCTGCAGCTGAATATAGATAAAACAGAGGGACAAAAAAGCTGTGCGATATTCTTGATAATTATTATCATTGTGAAGTCAAATCAGAAAAAGACGAAGAAAAGGAAAAGAAAATTAAAGCTGCGGAGCAGCGTCGTGCGGCCCTCGCAGCCAAGCGCCGCTCCGGCCTATCAGCCACCGCGGGGGTTCC
>CAEFZY010061618.1:0-69492 GCA_903066815.1 Brachyrhaphis roseni
TATATATATATATATATATATATATATATATAGACTGTATATAATGTAATTTACATTCAAAAATCTAAATAAAATGTATAAAAAAACTAAAAGTGACAGCATGTTTAAGTGGTTTGTTTCTTTCCAAAAGGTGCACAAAGGACTTTTGCACTTACATTGTTCATGTACTCGCTCAACAGGTCTTGCAGGGCCTGACGAACTGCGTTGCATTCAGCCACAATGCGTTCACGGCGGTCATCGCGTGTGCATGATGAGTCAGCCATTAGCGCAGCCCCACTGATGATGCTCTCCAAGCGCTCCTCCAAAGAGGGCCTGAAACGAGCCTCACTGAATGTCAAAGGGTCCAGGATGATCTTGTTCTGCAGGAATAAAAAAACAACATGTATAAGGTCAGGAAACTAAGACGGGCTATACTGGCCAAAAAAAGAGCTCAGAAGAGATCCAAAACATAAAATGTGGTACGCTGTATTTCAATTTTATCCATACTGACTAAGAAAAATGTGAGTCAAGTGTTTTATGAGAGTATCCCCGGAGTAAAAAACAGCAGCATTTGCCTGGAGGGAATAATCTGTCAAAACAGATCAACGGCTGTGTTATCTGTTGACCATATTCCAAAAAGATCCCCGCTCACCAACCTGTAAAATGATGTTTGTACAATAGGGCCATACACAATGCAACAGTTTGCTTCTTCCTGAAAGCTGACCGTCTTACCAGGCAAGTTCTCCAAAATGCTTATCTTATATATATTTTAAATATAATAATTGATTAAGGTTCACATGTAGAACCAGAGTTGGAGTGTGAATATAATATACTGAGAAAAATGCCAAGTGATAAAAACCCAAAAGGAAACCTCATTGAGATCTATTGCCACTGGGTTATAGTGACCTCTGCTAAGGCCTATATATTACATATTGATGCTTACTAATGAGGTCTACCTTCAGTCTGTTGAATATCTCTGCTCTCTGATCTGAAGTAGGGGAAATGTACAGGCAGGTACACTGAGCTCAGAATAATGATCCAGTTTCTCTTGCTATTTACATGTAAAAAATAAAAATAGATTTCTAAGAAATACAGATATTTTGAAGAAGGAAACTTTTAATTGGGGGGGATATAAAGGTGGAAAAGAGAAAATGACAACAAAAAAAAGAGTAGCTTTCTATAAGTCTATATTAAGTTAAATATCTGAACCAATCAACTTATTGTTTTTTTTATCTCTCTGTTTTTCTTTTCATGCATAAAAGTTGCCCTTTTCAACCTGTCAGTAAAAGTAAAAAAAATTGCCCCTGAAACTCTGCTTTGTTCATGGTTACTTGAGACATGTCCATATTTTTTATTTTTAAGGTTTGTTAACTGGCATTACTTTTATTTCTAAATTGAATTCATAATGTTTTTGAAACAGCTGCCCACCTTCTTATTTAATTAGCATTGCTTTTAAATTGTTTTATTTGATGCTATTGTGGTTTTCTTTCATTTGCATTTAAAACATTTTGAATAAAGTCTACCGCTCCAATTACTAAGTCTTTAAACTGAAAGAAGAGACGAGCCCTGCTTTTTTGTTATTTGATCAGTCATTTAAGTTAAGCTTTACCTAATGACATTACCAATTATGCTTATAATTCTAAGCTTTAAAAAAATTGGTAAAATAAGTTAACATTGGATGCAACGCTAAAATTAGAATATATTTTTGTGATCTTAATGTCTGCAAGTAAATCTGACAAGAAAAGCTGTAAAAATAACTTACGTGGTGAGTTTGGCATATGCTAAAAAACAGTAAGAACAAAGGCAGCGTACTTGAAGCAGGTTGCTTCAGGGACAGAGTGACAGACTGTCAAATGATGCCAAATAACCTCTAAAGTAAGAAAGAACAAGATCTCTAAAGTCTACTTTTTATCTGACGCTGACAAGTGCATATTTTGTTGCACAGGATAAAGTGTTTGCACTAAAATATCTTACATGAACATATTCTGCATATGAAGGTTCATGATTAAATTCACCATGGGAGTAAGGAGTTAAGAAAAAGGTTGGACGTGTTGCCCTTATTTGCAGTCTTTCTGATGGCATCTATTTCAGAAATTACACATTTTGGTAGAACAAAAAAATGTTCAATTTACTCTGTATCTCAGTATGAAAAGGTCCAGAAAAGAAAAGACCACAAAGGGGAACTGAGAACATCCCTTAAGACTGAAACTATATTTTTATTCCACATGGCTTGTCAGAGTACAATTCTAGTAGAGACTTGGGAATAAACAAAGATGAAAAATGGAAAAGCAACAACAACAACAAAAAAACAATGTAACTGAAATCTTTTCAGTTATCTTCAAAATAAAATACATGATTATGACTGACGGGGACAGCTTCCTCAAGGTTTAGTGATGAATAAATGAAAGTTTTATTAACCTACTCATTCAGCGGCAGTTGGCCTGTTTTCTGGTCACTTTAGATGTCTATAGTAGCTTACCCAGTCTTTTGAAAATAAAAATAGAAATGTCAACAATAATACAATTTGTAATTGTTGAGTTAAAAACAATGTGTCTCACATACCTAATAACATGATAGTAATTAATTTAAGGAACAATGCAAATTAAACATTAGTGCTAATCAACAAATGCACTTTTGTTCATCATTGCTTCTCTTTTGCTATATGATCTGAGACTCCAATGAATTAGAATCATTATTTCAATAAATCAAATCAAAAAGTGAAACTCAGATATTATATAGTTTCAGTACAACGGGTGAAATAAGGTATGTCTGTTCATGTACAGCATGTGCACTCAATACTTGGTTAAGGTTTTTTTTGCTTTTTTTCCACGAATTAATGCATCAGTGCAGTATAGAATGGGGACAATTGGCCTATGACACCGACAAGAAGTTAAGGAAGCCGTTGTTGCTTTAATGGCAGCTTTCAGCTTATCTACGCTGTTGGGTTTGCTGTCTTCAACTGTTACCATGGTAATTAAGTACCAGGTGTTGTTCCATTTAGTAGTGTGGGCAGGTGCCAGGGCCGATTAGAAAATGAAACAGCATCTCCATAAAGCTAGTCAAATGAGGGAAGCATGAATGCTTCATAATTTTGTGTTCTACAGAAATGCTGATTTTGGACTTAAAAAGGTGGAGAAGGCACTATAAACAATTTGGTTCCTCAAATAGTGAAACTGGAAATTTCACATTGATTCTCTAGAAACTTTTATTGTGTGTCTCTCCACTTTTCTTTCAGAGTCTGGAACCCTGCTTTTCAAATTTTGATTTTCAAAGCACAGATTCAAGTTTCTGTACACAACTTGAGAATTCTAAAGGCTGGATTTCTCCCTGTTGCTTCTAAATTTTTTCGTGGTTACTTCCAAGCTTCTTTTCTTCACTGTCAATCCAAATGAAGCACTTCACCAGTATCCAGCTTCTTTATAAATTATCATTTGTGGCCTAACATCCTTGTAGAAGGTGTCTATGACCATCTGCAGATTTACATTTAAAATTACAATTGCAACTTTGGCCAAGATAGGAAATAGTCAGAAATATGAAAAAAGTATCAATTAGAAATAATAATTAATGATTTTATTGACATTTTAATGTACAGTGGCGCAGTTGGTAGCACTGTTGCAAGAAGGTACTGGGTTCGATTCCAAGCCTGGGGTCTTTCTGCATGGAGTTTGCATGTTCTCCCTGTGCATACGTGGGTTCTCTCCGGGTACTCTGGCTTCCTCCCACAGTCCAAAAATATGACTGTTAGGTTAATTGGTCTCTCTAAATTCTCCCTAGGTGTGAGTGTGTGTTGCTTGTCCTGTCTGTCTCTGTGTTGCCCTGCGGCAGACTGGCGACCTGTCCAGGGTGACCTCGCCTCTCACCCGGAACGTTAGCTGGAGATAAACATCAGCTCCCCTCTCCCCTCAGGGAGAAGGGTGTTAGAAAATGGATGGATGGATGGATGACATTTTAATGAAAAATATGACATCTAAAAATGATATACATTGTTTAACAATCAGTAGAGTGTTTTTATAATTGCTGACCAGGTTCCAGGATGTTTACGTCATTATTTTGGCAATTAATCTTCTGCAATGAGCTCCGTATGTTTGAGTTTGGAAAGAAATTATTGCCATCATCCTAATCTATTGATTGTGTGCAATGAGAGTGTGCAAGATTTAAATTTGAGACTCTGGTTGTGTGGCTCCAAAACATTAATACTACTGCCACTCAGGGGAAACCTTTTTGTAAAATTTTAAATATATACTTTAAATCCAAATCTGCTAAAGGTCTCAATATTTTGGACGTAACTACAATATTTTAGTTTCCACATATGTAACTGAATTATTAAAATGAACTTTTAAATTACAATCTAATTTATTAGGCTCTATCTGTCTGCAGCACCTTTATGTGTGAGTAAAGCGTCAGGCCATAAAGTAGTGTGGCTGCAGGTTTATGTCCAACTAGAAAATGTTCTTGTTTGTTGGACAATATTGTACAATTACCACACTTGCAGTGCTATTAAATGGTAAAGCTTCAAGGAAGTGCTTTCAGACTCTTTCGAAGCGTGAGTGCTCTGTGATGACAACCCCTGCTCAGAGAACTCGTATTCATTTCCTCAAAGTTCTTAGTAATAACCCTTTTCCTGTATTTTCCCCTTTATCGCTCTCTATTTTATAAATACAGCATG
Organism: Brachyrhaphis roseni; assembly: GCA_903066815.1. Taxonomy (NCBI): domain Eukaryota; kingdom Metazoa; phylum Chordata; class Actinopteri; order Cyprinodontiformes; family Poeciliidae; genus Brachyrhaphis; species Brachyrhaphis roseni. The sequence goes on from CAEFZY010061618.1 coordinate 4,646, forward strand.
CACCACACAGAAAGATATTTTTTGTATTAATCCTACAAAAATCTGAACTTTTGCATTATAACATTTTAAGACTGTTTATTGTCTGATCTTTTTTTATGCAACCTGTATTAAAGCATACTTTTGTCTCAGTTTAACATTTGCTAAGTAACTTGTACCCAGTCTTTTTTTTTCTTAATGCATTGAATCTAAAACATCTAAAAACCTATTCAAAAAAATCCAGATTACTTAAAGAGACACAATGGCTGGAGCCTTCCACGCACACTTTTTCCCGCAGGTATTTTGGGCCAGTCCATAGCAGTCTGTAAATCTGTTTGAGTATACCATCTGATTATGACAGTGCATCGAGACCAAAGGCAACTTAATGTTTGGCCCACAAAGAGTGAGGTTATTACTCTGACCCCACTCTGAGGCAAGAAACAGTAAAAGAGGGTGCATGTCACATCAGTCTATATCCAACATGCCTTCCAGGACTTACCAATATTTAATTACAACTATATTGTCTACAAGGGATTTCAGCAAAGTCTTGAGCATACCACTGCACTGTCTTTCTGTGGCCCCGCTCCAGGGTTCAATAGCTGCCTGATGTTGACTTTCACTATGTTTGACAAAATCTTGTTTTCATGATGGCCCAGGGGGGATATAAGTCATACCCTGCCATCTGACTGACTGACCTAATGAACAGCACCTGACTCTTGGTTAGGTTTTGGCCTTTTACAGCCAGTGATTAAAATAGACTTGCAATAGTCGACTCGTATTGCTGCTGTCATTAAACAGATCGAGTACAATCACTCAGTAACCACAAATTATAAATCAGAGGAAAAGGTCTCAATTCAACAAAACTTTTTTTTTTTTCCTTCACCTTAAGGGAGCTTTAGTAAACTAGATATTTCTTCTTTGGTATCATATGTCCCAAAAGAGCACTATGAAATCTTACTATTATATCAACAGCTGGATTTTCAACAATGAAATCACACAAATTGAAATTACACTTAATGAAAATACACCAATTAGAACAAACCCATGTTTTTCAATAAAAAAACAGGAGAAAAAAAAAGAATAAACATGAACATTATTTACAAATCTTAGAATATTAAAATTAAAATATACAATAGTGTTCTTCTCACAAAGACATGCTAAATGCTCAACAACAGGATTCGTACAGCTAATACAATTCTGTAATCACTGTTTAAGAGTTGATATAAAAATATTCAAAGAATTGTTTTCATTCTCTAAGAATTTATTCCACTGCACAAACGTGCAGTACAATTAACTGTTCTTACCCACGAGACTTTTTAAATTTGTGCAATATAAAATCTCTTAAGTTTTCTTGAAGGTGAGTATGATTGGAGAATAAAAAACATTAGGCTCTTATATCTATAGAGCTTTGCTGGTTCATATTTTTAGGTCAACAGCATTTTCAGTTTTTCTACCACTAACCAATATAATTTATATACTGGTCAGTATATAAATTTACATTTCCTGAATAACTTACAAGAGTTAGACAAAAATAATGGCTGTTACAAACTGTGATTTTGTTTTTGGAGATGTTGTAGGAGGCATTTGTTTGATATCCCCCCTCCCCTTTATATGTCATTTTTACTTATTTAAAAAAAAAAAAGACATTTAATTTGAGGCTTTAATTGACTGCTTTGAAGTTTGATTTTCTATGTTTAAGTCAGCATCCAAGATAATAGATGATTAACATTTAATTTTCTCAGCTTCATTATGTGGAAATATGAACAGCTTTAAGTACACTCAGTTTTTAAGTCACGTGGCCAGTGGCAGAAAATGTCTTCTGTAAACTGACAGCAAGGATTTTTCCTTTGCAGTGTCTCCCACATGTGAAGCTGGATGGAAAAGCCCTTACTGCAGCATTCATGTCTGTATCTGTGATTTTCCACCTGGTCGTCCTGCAGTTTGAAACCATTCAGATGCATCTTTAAAGTCACTCTGAAAACCAAAACCCATGTGGTGATCATCTGAAAGCTCTGCGGTGATTCTTTATCTTCCATAAACACAAACAGTTTCTCAAGCAACTTGACATAAATTGTTTAACCTGACTCAGGCATCTATTCATTTTTTATTTTTCTCTGACACACAATGTCTCATGCTCAGACCACTTTCTCTTCAAAGTGGTCTGTTAATGAGAACAAAGGAAGGGAGGATCTGGGTAGAGCAGCAAGCTTTAACCAGTGTCATGGTGTGATACCTGTTCCAAAGCATTTTAGGACAGGTAGTTTCAGAAAAAAAAAAAAAAAGTTCTGCATATACTGAAGGTAATTTATAATCCAAATATGAAAACACAATGGGGAACATATGCCTTGTTTTCTCTCCTGTAGTGAAACAAGGGCAAAGAATTACCCCACAGGTTTTTTTGTAGAATGCCTGTTTTGTGGACAAGAAAGACCTTGTCGAAGGAAAAAAACAACAAATTCAACATGAAATAGTGTAAAAGCACCAGCAGTTTTGAGTGTTTTGTCTTTTTTTTTTGTTTGTTTGTTTAATGGTACTATTCTCAACTACGACTAAGTTAAATCCTGATTATAGAAGTGGAATCAGAAATGTGCAGAAATGTGTCGTCTGTGCATGGCTTGGCCACACCTTGTCTGCTATTGAGTTGATTGTTACTTATTTGTATTCCAAGCTATCCATGTCAGCCCCAAATGTAAAAGGTCATATATTGGACCTTGTCTTTTCTCTGGCCATCAGTATGACCAATGTATTTGAGGAGGAAGTACAACTGAATAAAAAATAATTTATTGACCTTAAATTTAGTTTTAAGCTAAATTAAAGGCTCAAAGACACATAATGACTTAGACTTCTGCTGAGAGATTCTCTGTCATTATTGACATTTCTCTGCTTTCGGATGGAAATTATGTAAACACTTTAATCCAGTGCTTTAATAGAGGATGCTCATCCACTCTGGATCAAGTGGCACCTATTAAAACAAGTGCTATCTCACAGAAAAAGGTATGCCATTGGATAAATGAGTCTATTCCTAGTTAAAAGAGAATGTGTCACAAAGTTTAATAACTATGGAAGAAAATTAATCTTACAAAAGTACACAAGTTCTATCTTGGAGATCTGACAGTCTCCCTAAAATGAAACGGTGAAAAAGACCAGTTTTAAACATTTTTCAAAACTTGTAAAAAAAAATAAAAAAAGAGAAATCGTAAAGTTTTTTTTCTTCTCTTTTTTTGACAAAATCATTGCTATCGTTTCTCCTGCTGTGTACTCTCACAAATTTATTTTACTTTTTTGTTGATAAGATTACAGCAATTGAATCTAAAATGTCCACAAAACTACCTTGTTCTGCTAATGAGGCACCTACTCACTCTTGGTCTACTTTTGCATGCTTTTAAGTTATGTATCAATGATTGCATTGTATTATGTTTTTGTAGTCCTATCTGTGTCTTTTTAACAAAATTAGACTGGAGGGATTGGTAGTCAAAGAAAAAAGTACCAAAAGTGCAAATAGTGCTAACCTTGGTTGTCTTAAAATAAAGAGGAAAAAGACGCTACATTTGTGAAATAAAAACTGCCCAAATGCTGCCATTATACAGATAAGAAAATAAAAACAGTAACACATGCAGCTCTGATAAAATGAACAATATTGATATCATTACTAACAAGTAAGCTTATCTTGATATATAAAATGACACAATATATTTAAATGGAATAAAATGTATTTCTTCTGAGACTAACTGTAACCAAGGAGTCCTTGGAGCAATAGCATAATTATTAAATAAAATTGTTTCTGTTCTGTTCTGTGAACAACTCTCCAACTAAATATATGAAAGGATACTGTGAAAGGAAAACATTTCATATACATACTGCTCAAGAATTTTAAAAGTAAAGGACTTCTCTGAGCAACAAAGAAGACTATGCAAAAATTTTAATTACTTTAGAACCTGGTAAAAACCAGATTGTTTACAAATTATAATCCTGAAATCGACAGGGTTTTCTTTAGTGTTACCATAAACGTATGGAATTACTTTCTACATCCTAAAACACACATTGAGAAAAGATATTTCCAGTTATCATTGATTAATTTCTGAATTTGGATCCAGCAGGTTTGATTATATCAGATTTGATTATGGCCTCATACACCTATGGTGAAAAGTTAAGACTGCTCATAATCAGCTTGATTGGCAAAAGGAAATAACATTCATCATAATCTGTTTTCAAAAATTTAGCTCACTGTGGGATATTCTCATCTGAATATCTTAAAATCATGTGAAAGATAGTGTTTCCATCAATTAGGTCATCAGTTTTCCCTTTCCCATACAACACCACAACTGAGTCACTTCAAGAGGAATTTGTTGCCTTTAAGCTATGGTACTTGATATCTCATTGCACTCACTCTTTTCTGTGCCTTGCCATGAAGCATTTGTTCAAAAATGGAAACACTGCTTGAAGACAAAATGACGCATCGATTCATCACAGTTACAATGGATGAGTAATTTTTTATTTCCCCTTTTTCCCCGACTTTTTCTGGCACAGGCATGTAGTCATCGTAGAAAGTATACCATCTTTTAGTGGCAGTATGTGGGTATGATACTGAGGTAAAACAATTATGATCTTGAGAACACCTTAAAACTGGGCTGTTAAAATGTCAGATGAACAACACTTTAGATTAATTTTTGGTTGATCTGAAATAAAAACTTTAAAGGTGTATTTGTTTTAATGTTTTCTTATCGTTGTCATAGCTAAATCTCTTATAAGAGATTTGTTTTAGTTACATCCATTTATCCTGTTGTTTTAAAGCTAAAGATAGTGTGGGAGACAAAAGCTTTTATCAGAACAACAGTCAGGTATGGATGTTCTGTAATTCTTAAAAATGTAGCACAATAATCACTAATACATGACAGTAGCATAATAAAGCCAACACAAATTCTCTCCTCTATACAGGTAATAGTAGTTGGGTTAGTGCCCAGACTCTCTGGCAGCGGAAGACAGCTCCAGTCAAAACTTTGGACAGACCCACCAATTCATGGCTGTGCATTTTCATACCAGGCATAAACAGCTTATGAGTTAATTACTTAATTAAAACATAATCCACAAAAGTCCATGTTTACAGAAAGATTTATTTATTAAACCCCTTCTTTTTGAATGCATATAAAATCTGACACTCTGCAAATTCAGGATGTAATTTCAGATTTTATTAAAATTAATATGTATATCCTTGAAATGTTTTCACACTTTGTTCAATTGCAACCACACACTTCAATGTATCTTATGCAAATTTGACATAATACATCAGCACTAGGTAGCAAATAACTACAATTAAGACGGTAAAGAGGAGGTTATGTTAAACATCACATCCTTCATCTGGAAATAAAGACTATGAGACAAGTGCAAACCTATAAGAGATAGCTTCCACTTGAACTAACAGGCTGAGCAGGGACAGGGTTCTTCAGAAAAGTGGCAAGAAGACCCATGATAACTCCGGAGGAGCTGTTGAGGTTCACAGCTGAGGCGGGAGAATGTATTGACATGACAACAATTACTCATGCGCTATACAAATTTGGCTTTATGAAAAAAGATAATCAGAAAGCCATTGATAATCCTGTTTGTTGGTTGCAAACAAACCATGCAGGTGAACAGCAAATATAAACATTTAGTCAAGTCATGTAAAGCTCGGTGTGGCAGATACCTTACACTCAAAATTATATGGATGGTAAAACTGGGGGTAGCAGGTGGTTTGAGTTGCTGGATATAAACTCTAACCAGCTCAATACAGATGTAATTACAGGGCAAGCCAGGAAGAAAGCCTGATAAAGGCTACAAAGGCTCAGAGCCTGACCTTCCAGCAGGACAACTACCCTAAACATACAGAAAGAGATACAATGGATTTTTTTTAGCAATTAATTTGCTTCAGCAGTGTAATTAAAATCCAGATTGAAATCTAGTTGAGAATCTTTGTGAAAACTTGACAATTAATGTTCAGAGATGTTCTTCATTAATTCTGACTGAGGTCGAGTTGTTTAGCAAAGAAGAACATGAAGTGTCAGGTAAAAAGCTTTTCATTAACATCCAGAGTACAAACCATGTGTTTACTTAACCTTCCAGCATATAGTACTTCCAATTCAGTGTTTTATGAAAAGAACAGATAAATTACCTCTGTGAATAAGAACAGATATCATCACACAATGCAGCTCAGGAACACAGATAAATCTGACCAGTTGGTGTGGACAAGCGGACCCAAAGCCTATTTTTTACCTCTCAATTGTGTGCCTCCTTTGTTTATAGTACAAGTTTAGATGACAACAGCGTCAAGGAGTAATTTTCTCACACACAATGAGACAGTTTGCACCAGATTATCATTGGTGCTAATTGGATTGTGAATGAGGTATCGAGATGGTTCAGAAACCAAGTACAAAAATTACAAAAAAGTTGGGGGCAATAAAGAATGCAGCACACTGTCACTGGATCAGTGTCTGTGTGAACTTATGTCAACAGCTAAAATTCACTGCAGCATATCAAAGACTAGGAAGGCAAAGTAATTTGCATACTGAAACCTGTTAGTTGACAAGCTTTTAATTATGTCTGCTTTCTACACACAATAAACTAAGTAAAGCTCAGATGTGTGAAGGTCACAATAGTTTTCAGGAAGACAAGCTGATTAATCACTTTTAAAATCTAATACAATTTTCTTTTTTTTAAACAGTTGGACATAGCTCTTTCCCCTCTTGAATGTAATTTTTAAGAAATATGATTTATAAATGTGTGAAAGCCATCTTCATTTTTAATTGGACCCGAGGTAATAATAAGTGAAAGTATAAGGAGTGTCATATCGGCAAGCCAGCTCCTGCCTTCACAGAAGAGAACAGCAGGACTGGAGCAAAGGATCTATAATATTGCATTTTCTCTTTTCTCATCATGGGGTGTGGCACACACAAGCAGTCAGAAGAGCACACCTGAGTGCTCTCCATGCACTAACATCACTAGGAGTCCACATTGTCGCTCGTTTGTATAGCAACATCCGTATATGCACATGCAGAGTTATCCAGCTACTTGCATGACATTTCCCACTAAGTCAGATGGCTTTTCTCTGTGTCAGTATTACCTCCACGCTGTGACTGTCTAGAAAATAATGAGCTGTGCATAGAAGGGGACTGTACAAATGTGGAGTTTCATGCTTCCAGCTGGGAACAAAACATGAAGGAAATCCTTTTGGAAACTTTAGTTTTTGCACTTCACTGATAAGCATAACAACATTGCTCAAATACTAAAAGATGACTTTACTGAAACTCAAATAAAGAAGGTGACAGGCCCTCAATAAACCAAGCCTGCATTTAAGGCACACATTTTGTTTTATTCAGTTGCAATAATCATTTAAACTGCAAATCATAGATAATGCTTTGCAAAAATATGACAAACCAAAACAAAGTAGTGCATCATTTTAAAGTGGAAGGATACAGATGCATGGTTTGGAATTGTTTTACAAGATAAAATCTGTAAAGTGTGCTATGCATTTGTATTCAGCCATTAAGTCCATATTTTGTACCTTTCCCTGCAATTAAAGCCACAAATCTTCTGGGGTATGTCTCTACCACCTATGGCCATCTAGATATATGTTTTTTGCCTCTCATTTGCAAAACAGCTAAAGCGTTGTTAGATTTAATGGAGAATGTCTGAAAAGTAGTTTATAAAAACTGGAATTGAACTTATACTTTGACTGAGTCATTTAATAGGATTATGTTTTGATCCAAACCATTCTATTGTATCTCTACTTGAAAGTGAACCTTAAAAGCATTCAATAGTTTCCACAGGAGCCACAACAAAGTTAGACCACAGGGATGGTGTTTGCACATTTAGTCTTTTGCATGCAGGACAAAAAGTAAAATTTTGGTTTCGTCTCAACATAAGACTTTCATTCACAGATTTCCTGTGTCCACTGCATTGCTTTTTAATAATGTTTTTCTCTCAATGTTCTGCCATAAAGACAAGATTGCTGAGAACAAAAGTATTTAACCACAAAATAGACTGTCTCATCTGAGTTGTGGATCTCTGAAGCTCTTTTACAGAAACCACGGGCCTTTGGGCCGCTTATGTTCTTCTTGCCCGGCTTGTCAGGTCAGGTGGATGATCATGTTTTGGTAGGTTTGTACTTATGCTATACCATGTTTTTCAGATGATGCAAAAAACAGTGCAGAGATCTCTGAAGCTTAACATATCAGTTTATAACCAAACCCTACTTTGAACTTCTCTATAGCTTTATTCCTGACCTCTCTGGTGGTACTGTAAAAGCAAGTATTGTTTAAATGCCTTACTATACTTGATTTAAGGAATTACTTTATGGTAAATCTGAAATGTGGAAATTTGGAAATGTTTAGTCCTAACAATGGAATCATCTGACATTGCTGATAAAATTAACAGATGTTCAAAAGGAAAAGGATCACAAGAATCACTTGAAAGAAGGTAATGATGAATTAAAATAGTTCCATTGTCGTAGCACCATGCCTCCACTCACAATAGACTTTAGACATACGTACGATGGTGGTTTGAAGAGGTAATTATGCCCATCATGGCTCACCTGCTAATCCCCCTCATTAACTGCTGTTTATTGCAAGTATTGTAATAAAATAAATGTAATTAAACATTGCAAGAATAAAGAGATGCAATTAACATTTTAAAGTATGTTTCTTTGTCCTTTCTTTGCTTAATAGGGACTTGTTGAGCTAAGAAGGATTGGAGGGAAGAAGGAATTTTTTTTGAATTACTCAACAGGAGACTGAACAGAAGCTCTTATGCATGTACCATTGTGTAAGAGTGATTCTCTTGGGTCTTGATGACATTTAACACGGCTTAAAACAATGGAAGGTGTCTCAGCCATGTCACAGAAATTACATTACGCGCCACAGACACTTCCTCCATGCACCCAAAGGGGTTGTCATGACACCATAGATCCTCTGATGCTGTATTAAACACAGACAAACAGCACTGTGGCCTTTACAGTTGATATATGCTGTTGTAGCATTTCGTGTGTATATATTGATGATGTAGTTACAGGACAGTGGGATTTCTGTTGACATTTTTCTGCTGACGCAATGTTCTTTTATACCGTTATTTATGTAAGATTATTAAAGTATATTTCCTTTACCAGCTGGTTTTGTGTTTTATCTGACATAATTTTCTACTTTGGAGGAATTTGGACTGATGAGGCCTTTGAGTTAAGCCTTTTTGCCTTGTTGATCAGTCAGAGACAGCCAAGGTTTATGTTATCTCTAGACTTCCCCTCAAAAACAATAATTCCAAGTCCATGCCCATGTAAACCAAAATAAGAATAAAAAAAAAATTGTGTTATTTTTGCTCATTTCTGGATTAAATACTATTTAAGGGGATTTCTGAAAAATCCATGGAAAGAATAAACAGAAAAAAAACAGAAATGAAAGCTTGTCTAATACCTAACAGGAAAATTACCAAAATAATTGAATGGAAGTCATTAAAATCATAAAAGAGAACATTATTTTTTAAATACTGACACTGGAGTCAAAATAAATTGTCTCATGGAACATTAAGGAGCTACTATCCCTCCTTTGTGCAATAGGTAAAGAAAAAATTCCAATCCCCAAACATAATGTGTATTTTTAGACTTTCTTTAACTCCACACTACTTTAGTTGCTATGATTTTCCTGAATTCTTGAATTTAATTACCATCATTAAAAGGTTTTGAAGATTAACGGTTCAGACTGTCGGGATTGTTGCGAGAATAGCACTCTAGCAAGGTAATGCTCAACTCACAAAATGGAATCGGACAGCCCTGTCCACTTTGCTTTGGACTAGTCATAAATATACATCTCTCCCATAATTGAAAACTGTGCAGACACACAGGAACTTGTCGACATTTGCATATGAATACGGTTTTCTTTTCATTTTCTGCTACTCCAAATTCAGCCTTGCACAACGATAACCCCAAACATCCCTTACTGCAATCCCTTCAAAAGAAATCATTCCAATAGACATCGTGTATATCCATTTGAATGATCTAACCCCTTGTCATTTTTTTTGTCTAAATCAGCTGGGCTCAAACCAAGTATCTATATATAACAGCTTCTGGAAGCTTAAATGTGTAATCCCATTCTAAAAAGAAGAAAAAAACAAAAGAAACTTATGGCTATACAAACAGAACAAAAGAATAAAAACAAAATGCATTTTTTGTATCAGTTTCAGACATCATTAACACTCAATAGTGTTAACATTACATTGCAATCATTTTGTGCATGAATACAAAAGACGAGCAAAAGACTGGTTTTAAACAGGCATAATTAAATAAAAGTTGTCCAAAAGGGTCAATTTAGCTATACAGCCATTCTGAATGCAACTCTATGAGATAGCACAGACAGTGCTATAATTAATAAGAAGCCCTCTTTCCCCTGCAAAGCTGGCCAAATGCCTGTTTTAGGAACTCGATCAGCACATTTGATTATATTTTAACACCATCCAAAATGTTCTATGTTTTGTCTGTGCTTTTTTTAAGTAAAGTAGCTCACTCTCTGTTGTCATCGCAATAAACCTTTATATCACCAAGTTTTCAATATGGTTTACATCAGGGGTCCTCAGGATCAATCAGGTGTCAAATATTAAAAACTCTAAACTTTTAAAGCTGCGGTACAGCTTTACAGTTTTTAAAGTAAATCTGTGGCAAGACTTACATGTTTTAACCAAGCATTTGACAGAGTATTAATTCTGAATAAATATAATATGCTGTTAAATAATCTTTTTCTTATTATTATGGACAAAAATTGGGTGGATACTGATATCTGATATTTATACTGCTGTTATTGTCAATAACTCATATTTACCGTTATTTATGTACAGACCACACCACTAACGTCACTACTACTGTCACATGACCAAAAAAATACCACATGGCCAACCCACTCTCCCTCCTGAAACAAAAAGGAAACAAAATTAAAATTAACACCCATTTTTCGCATCAGCTCAGTTTTACAAATAGAAACATTACAAATATGTAAAAAATTACTAATATTGGCCCATACCCATGTTATTGCCAATATATTGTGTTTCCTTAATATTATATTATCTGGTTAAATGCTAACACAAGTCAAATTTATTAAGGCAATATTGCAGTCACAAAAAGTGAAAATTTTTCAAGCACTACCTGACAGGATCTCAGAGATTTGTATTTTAATGATTGTGACCTGAACGTACAGTCTGATTTACATTTATAATTAGATGCAGTCTTCTCTTCTAATTGAAGTATGTTAAATACATTTGTCATGCATATTTTCACATGCTGATTTAAGCAAAAGAGGCTTACTTTGACAAGTGTAACTTGTCTTTTATAAAATGTATCCTGTATGCACTCATTCATGCAATGTATCATCTTGTTTTTTTTAACTTGATTTCATGTTGACAATTTCATAGATACTGTCACATTACTCCAGTAGGCAGGTGATGATATGGTATAACCTTAAGTAAAAATACCATGTTTTTCTTTACATAAAGAATGTATAACATAATCTGTCTATCTAAAACTGGAAAGCAAATGTTAGTCCCACTGCTCCTAGATAGTATGATATATTGATTATTACATTTACATAAATTTTTCTTTATACCATGTATTTATTGTTATTTTCTACCTAAAATTAACAAAAAATACATAAATACAAATTAGCTGACTTTAGGAGTAGTCTTGAAGATACTTTCTTTGCTGCAAAGAATATTATTCCTTGTTGTTCTACTTTTCACAGTGTAACCAGCCATTTTTCAGCCAGTGATCCGACAGGCTGAAAAATGCTGTCAGATCACAGCAGTAGGTGGGAACTTTTTTCTGTCATCTCTTAAAATTCTTTAAGCTGCAATATGACGTCAAATATTAGTGGCTCTAAAACTTTCACTATTTCACAGCTCATTATACCACAAAACTGGGAGGTTGTCTATGTCCATTCCCCAAGGAGTTAGAGTTGGCTTTTTTGCTTTAAGATATACACTTGTCTGCAGTTAAAACAAAATGAAACATTTGTTCATTTGTTTATAAAAACCTCTTTATGTGAAACCTACTAAAGTGATGTTGATTACAGTAAATGGCTGATTCCGCAAAACAAAATGGAGGGTAATAAATGTGTGCCCTTCATCTCTCATTGTACAAAGTGACAATCTAAGTCTTACTAAAACTATGTGCAGCAGACAGATGGCAATTTTGTCTTCAGCTGGAAATTAATAAAGTGCTAAATGTTAAATTTTGAATTTGAGTTTCACATGACTGGTTAAAAAATATGAGAGAAGGTATGTACATGTCTGAAGTGCCTATGAAGATGTGAACAGGTAGCAGGCAAGGCTGGTAAGCAAGAGGAAAACATTTTTAAAGGTTTCACAAATCACTACAGTGACATTTGCAAGGTGGTGTTCAGAAGAGGTTCAAAACCTTCAGCTGAAAAAGACTTCCTTTTGAAAGCCTCTATGGCATTCCTGGAAGGGAGGAAACAGCTGCATACAGCAGCATGTGCAGACAGCAGATCTTTTGGTAGATAGCATAATGAGATTTAAAAGACTGTAAAAGGGATAAAGGCAAAAGATGTGGAACTAACAAGATGAAGACATACTGTCAGAGAAGCAAAAGTATGAAAAAGAAAGTCAATTTCTTTGCTGCAAAATAACTCTTGAAAGTAAATGCAGTCCTGATGAGAGGAAATGTTTCTTTGAGCTCAGTGTAGTATTATAAATCAAGAAGTGATCCTCCCTGCGTTCAAGCTGAAAAGAAAATTACATATAAAACTATTAAAAAGCATAAATTTCATGAGAACTTAAACTTGACATTGCAGTAAGTAAGCTCCTGCTCCTTTTTCCAACTAGATTTTTCTTTACATGCAAAACTAAAGACAACTTTAATTTTAAAACTTCTATTATACTTTCTGAGCACATAAAAATCAAACTTCTTCAGATCTCAGTTTGGCTGTATGAGAAATGGGTTTTGGATGATTGTTTAACTTTATTGCGGCAAGACTCTTCATTATGTCTAAATGACAACTAAATTGGCCTTTCAACAAAGCTAGATTCATTTAAGCCACTATATCGGAGATGAGAGGTATCGCTTCCACACAGGAACCCACAGGGGAAATTTTGATATTTTCTGAATGCTTCTAACAAGCATGTGCAGCTACTGGTCTTATGGAAATTCTAGGCCTTCCACTTGGTATTATGACTGCCAAAACCTGGAGTAAAAAAGTGAAAAAAAGAAAAAACAAATCTAAACGTAGTGTGTCAGGGGAACAAAGCCCTCATGGGGAACAGCATACACAACCAATGACGGATTATTCCAAGTTCTTTCTGCCCCCTGTAGATCCACAGAAGGGGAGCCATTTCTACTGGCTTATTTTGAAAAGCTGGCCTGAGTCGTCCATCTGGATGGTTTATTCATCTATCCAGGAGAATAACTTTCCCTCCATTCTTTGAAAACATTCCTAAACATTTTTAAAACTTTTGTATGCTCTCTTTTAGCTTAATAAATATAAGAGATGGCTAACTTTAACCAGATACTTGACTGTAGCTTAAACCTATTTTTTTATGTTAGATTTTCCTCCATCCAGTATGTACAATAACACATTGATAGATGTCTCAAAGATAATTCTTAAACATTTACTTTAGGTCTTTTGAATGTCTGTACAAAGATATTTCTATAGTATAATATCATAAGACCAGAAACTATTTTGCATTTCTGTTACCCAACACTTAAAGGTCTGTTACCCTCCCCAACTTGTTGCTGCACAATGGCTGAAAGAATTTGTCTCTGTTGTAAACAATTTTCTCCTTTGTTTTCAACAGAGACAAATAAGGCAGTTTGGAAATACTTTTGTTTGTGAAAAACATTGGCTGTGATGATGTGGAACCTAAAAGTGTTCCCTTCAATGTAACACTTTTTAAAACATTTGGCAATCTATGAGTGGCATGCTTCTTTATCAGCTGACTGCAGGTTAACTAGCCAAACTAATTAAGCAACTAAAATGAACTGGTTGTACTTGTCTTACTTGATAAAGTGAAGAATAAGAACACGGTTTATTCTATATTTTAAATTAAGCAATAAATTAATGTCATACATAATATTATTGTAACTGTAAAATGAAATATGTTCATAGCAGTTCAAATTTAAATTGCAGAATTTCAGTAAAACAGCTAAATCCCTCCATACATTTGCTTTACATTCGTGTAAATAGGAAAAAAAGGCATTTTACCCATGTTATCATGCTGAGAACGTTTTATTCTAGCCCATTCTCATTTCAACAAGGATCTATATAAAAAGGAAAATTGCATTTCAAAATGGAGTCAAAATATTTCTCAGGTAACTGTTGATTTGATTAACTATCAAGGACATTTGTGAGGAGTGATACTGCCTTTTAAACTAGCTTCTCTCTGTATTAATCTATATGACATGACCATTTTTATCCTAAGGAGGTGGATAGTTAGTCGTAAACTTTGCCTTATTAGGTGACTGACATGTTCCAACTCAAACTTTCTGTGTCCATGTGTTTATACCCAGTGCATGTGCTGTACAAGAGCCAGCAAGCCCCCGCATTCATGAGACCAAGCAGAGCTGAGTGGGCAAGCAAGCATTTAAGGCTCTTACTGAAAGACCTTGACTGCAAGGCAAGATAGTAGAAAAAAAGTAATTTGCTGCACCCACTAAAAAATAAAGTCCCAAGAGCAGCGGAAAGGAGTTTGAAGATTCAGAAAAGTATTTTACTTCGGTGGCTGTTTCTGTTTAATTTGAGTGGTTGTGCATACATGAAGAGAAAGGTGGGACGTATCCACTTCTGTTCACTTGGGCCAATTTCCGGCTTACTTACATTGAATGTGAGCCAGGACAAATAGTGAGGAATTAACTGATAAGAGCTAAAACCAAGATAGATAAATTAATGACAGTCAAAGACAAAGACGTGAAGCCTTAGACTTTAGTCTTATTACAAAGGACCATTAGTATTATTTTTTACTTTATATTCATTGTGCAGACATATAAATACAAGCAATCATTGTGCCTTGTTTGCATGTCAGCAATTTAAGCTACAATAAATCTATGAGTGAAAATAAGTAGAGTTCAAATATTCCAGGTCACTGAGTCAAAGTTTTGAGGAAATACTAGATGGAGAAAGTACAGTGGACCTCAGAGAAAAAGCTTCAACTCAGATGAGTATGGATTCTGTTTACCAAGAACTCCTCCAACTCTCCTTCCACTTTCCCTGATGCCTCACTGCCATCAAGACAAGACTGTGTGGCTAATTACTGAAGGGCAACAAACAAACCGATACTTCCCCATTTTCCCTGGTCATGTCCCATTACTCCAGCTTAGTTCCCCTATTCATATTTTTCTTGACAGGTGCATCTGTCCATGGAAAACAAGACATTGCTCGAATCAGCAGGCAGAGGATATTGTAATTAAGAGGTGTACCTCTGGGCTAACACGTGGTTCAGTCAAGGTGAAAATGACAGTAGGGGTGGAGTTTTATTGAGTACAACAGGGTTCCTGTCAATAGCTGTGGCACTTGGCACTGTGCTCAATGCTTTCATTTGTATTTTAGTCCTGTGTTTGTGTCTCTACATCATTGTGCATCTGCACATGCAAACCTCTAACCTTCACCATCAAAGTGTCATTGTTGTGGGGATCAGAATGCTATCTTGAAAACCCACAAAGTCACAAATATAGAAGCGGAAAGAGAAGAGAAAAAGTGAAAGTGTGCGTGTGTGTGAGTGAGTGTAATGTGCGTTTGGGAAAAGGAAAAGCGGGAGAAAAATAGGAGCCTGAAATAAGACAGCAAAGATGAGACAGCACAGATTGATATCGCAATTACCAACAAAGCTATCCCTCAGTTATGAATACATCTCCATACATTACAAGCAGGTTGCTCCCTTGCCATAGTCTTTGCAGCTAGTCCTGCAGTTTCTCATACACAATATACAACCACAGCCCACGAAAGGGTCATCAGTGTCGTCACTTTATATTAACAATACATCTGTCAAGATTCACCAACAGTAAAAACTTTATCTTGTTTGCATATTGCTCTTACAGCAGCACAAGTTATTAATCTCTTAGGAAAATGATATATAAAAAGAAAAAGGACATGTAATTTATTATCATATACAGCATCTTACAAAAGTATTTGTAAAGTATAAATGTGGGTTACATTTTGTCAAATTATAAGCACAAACTACGTTTTTTTTAATAGAATTGTACATGATATTAAAACACAAATATGCAAATAACAGCAAACTGAAAATAAAATACATAGTGTCTTTTTTCTTCTTTTTTTTTTTATAAAATCTTTAGTCTAAATTGTTATTTTCAATCATCTTTACATATACACAAAGGTGCTCGGGTGAGATGAGACCACAGCAAAAATATTTTGGACTACATGTGAATGGCTTAGAGCTAACTCTTCACAAAACTGTATTAAGCATCATGCTGTGAGGATGCTATTCTTCAGCAAACACATGGGTAATGGTCAGGGCAAGAGCTGCAGTGTTATTAATGGTTTATATCAAAGCATTTTCAGGTGTAAGATTTGCCTAGTCAAAGTCCTGCCCTAAATTGTACTGATAGTCTGTGGAGAGATTTGAAAGATGGGCAATTTAGCAATGGAGAATGGACATAAACATTAACTCTCTAAATGGGTAAAGCAGGTAGAGAAACAGCCCAAAAGAAGTGTAATTTCCAGCCTAAGTCCAACAAAGAATTTGTGACCAGATTTCAAAATTTATGCTTGCAGAAATATCACTCTCACTCAAGCTTTTTTACAAAGCTTGAGCTTCTTTACAAAGCAGATTTTATAAAATATCATTCTCTTAATGTACAAAGCTGGTAGAAACATAACCCAATAGACTTCATGCAAAAGGTGGTTCTAAAAAACATTAACACCTGAATACAAATTGGTATCACATATTTTTTTCAGACTTTAATTTGTAAAACAAAAAAAAAAAAAACATGCATCATCTTCCTTCTTATTCGCAAATGAAAACTACTTTGTGTTGGTAAATCAGATAATAGTCTGTAGTTGTAACAGGACAAAATGTGAAAAATTTCAAGAGGTATGAATACTTTTGCCAGGCATTTTAGATGCATTGCATAAAGCAATAATGAGATGGAGAAGATGATCAGTTTTCTTCTCACTGCTCTGACATCTTTACTGTTTACTGGAGTCCCCGCATGATCTTTAGGAAATGTCTCAGTGGATTATCCAATAACCATAAACATGTCCAATCACCACTCTCGACACAGATGGCCACATGGATCATTGGGGAGCAGCTTACGCAGCCATAGCTCGCTACAGTGAGGTTCAAACGACGCCCTGTCGTGAACACTTTCTTTCAGCTTGCAAGTAAATCCAGTTACAGTTAGCCCATAATTTATGCAGAGTGAGGACCATATGCTTGAACAGCGAGACAACAGGCACTGCAATATATGGGAGGGGGGATTTTACATAAAAATGCAAGGCTGCTACCAAATGGGTTAAGAGTATGCATGGAGGCATACAAGCATTTCAAACACCTCTGTGGCTCAAAACACATCAGACAATGAGAACGAAAAGAGGAAAAAAGGAAAGAAAGAGAAATGGAAAAGGAAACAACCTCTGAAATAGCAAAAGATGTGCACTGGAGGATGAGGAAATGGAAATGTAAACCATGGGAAAATGATCCAGTGTAATTTGGATCTCTGCCGCAGGCTCTAAGCTATGCTCCATGAGAGGTGTGCAAATGAAAAACATGTTTGCGTGTGAACGTGTGTGTGTGTGTGTGTGTGTGTGCATAGATGGTACAAATGGAGGAACTATAAGTTTTTACATCAGGTGCAAGAGGACGGTTTGATGACAACATGACCGGCATATGAAAAAGGATATCCTGGCAGAAAAGGAGGTGATGCTGTCCAACTTATCTGGTCCTGGTGGTCATTTTGGAAAAGCTTTGCCCTGTAATCTAATCCTGAATCCCCCTTAGACAAAGATCAGTTCAGGTATCTACATAAATCAGAACATCTCAGAACTATAAAATGCCTTCAATCTCATTAATGGTACAAAACCACACAGGGTGACGCAGACTGATGATGAGCACGACTGGAAATCTCTGTTTCTAAGGACTTGCAGGAAAAGGGGATAAAAATGGAAAAGATAGAAAGAGGGTGGGGAATAAGAGCAACAGGGAGAAAAAAAAAACAGGAACAGCTACAGGTAAAGACTGCCATCTGCTGGCCAATGCAAGAACACTGTGTGCTTTGAAGCTGAGGCTAATGTGTTTGAACAGCTGCACCTTTGACCACCTGTTTGCACTGATGCACACAAAGCAGATGTGACACACAAAGGACACTGCACTCAGCCAAACTTGACATAATAATAAGAAAAAACTTCCAAATTCAAAGATGTAATAGTTTATCCTTGCACAGAGACAAATTTAATTTGCTGGTTGAGGAAGAAGAATGAAAGCTGAGGACGAGGCAATCATCTTGATGCAATCACAATTATGTTAAAAGACAACCCCATCTATTCCCCACGACTCTTGGCTCTTGTAATCGAAGGCAGCAGCAGCAGAGGAATAAAACGAAGCTCTCCTATAATTCATACTTATGCTGACAGGCTTTTTCTACCTCGGTTATAAGTCACAATGTCTGTTCTTTTAATACTAAAAGGGCCTGTGAGAGGTACTTACTTTGCTCGTTCCTGCTGTTCAGTGTTGACGACTTTTTGTGACACATCAAAAAGTGTGAAGCAGCCGACTAGATTACAAGTGCCAATGTAAAAAGGCTCCACCAAACACTTTCTCATTTGACTGCACAAAGATAAAGGCACTTAAAGTGATATGAATATATAAATGGCATGAAGATTAGAAAAGATTTTTGCATATTTCATTTTTCACTGCAGTTATCAGGTAAGAGCAGTAGCTGTGTCTGCTTCCCAAAGCTTACAAATAAAGCAAAGGAAATACACGTTTCTGTTTGCCCTGTAACTTAATGTAACTGTCATTTTTTTACAGGGAATTTGTGACTTATTTCACAGTCTTCTAATCCAATAGACCTGCAATAATGCATGTCTATGCAATGGCTTAAAAATGTAAGTGAGCGCTTCCGTTTGGTTTTATTACCATTCCCTGAGGGCTTTACTCCATCTGTTCTAACACTAAGCTTATATTCCATTTAAACATGACTGGGCTCTTCTTGAATGGGAGAGTTAAAGGTGGTTATCCTTAAATGCTATTTACCAAAACCTGACAATATTATTAATAGTCAAATCTGTTATAGGATTATCACACCTGTTCTAGTAAAATAATGAACTGCTGGAAGCTGATTTATATTTTAACAATGGTTCAAAGTGACAGACTTGCTAACTTTAATGCATTGTGGTCACAGCTGTTGACACCTATTCAAAAGTCGTCTTTTTTTTTTCTATTTATTTATTTTTTTAAAGTGTGTTCATAATATTCTTGCTTGCTCCCAGTGAACAACAATATCTCTTGTCAAGGGAAAATATCGAATATCTAGAAGGTCAGAGACAACTTGTTCCTGTGTAAGCTTGTTTTTTTATTATTTTCTTTTCTTGATAGATTTTTGTATGAGATTGAATTTGTACTTCACTGGTGATTCTCATTTCCTTCTCATTTAGAGCTATGGACAATATTTTTGTCTTCCTTTTTTTTTTTAAGAAATGGTTGTTGCTAAAATAAAACACAATTCCGCAGAGAGCAGAAGGGGGGATCTGAAGAGATAACAGGATGAGTCAGGAACAAAGTTCCTGTTTTGTTCAATATACTGAACAGAATTAAGCTGTTACACATGAGGGCAAACTAGTTTAACAAGACGTTATATGTTATACATTTCTCTGACAATATATTTCCTCTTTCTATTCTATTTTGAAGTCTAAATGCATGTTGTGCAGATTATGAAGACACTTTCTAAAATGTGTTAATGTAAGGAATTTTTTTTTTTTTTACTCACAAAATTAATATGTAAAACAATTCAGTTCTAAAATGATCAAAAATCATTAAAAAAGAGAAAAAAAACTTTAATAATAGGAGAAAGGATAGTTGTCTAAAGAAATTAAATCATACTTGTTTTTAATCAGATCAGATATAAGGTGAATCTATAAATGATAACTTTAAATATGACATTTAACATAAAAGTCATAAGATGAGCTATAGAAAGTAAACCATAAATATACGCTAATAATTTACTTAAAAACGCAGCTTTTTAATGTAAGCAAAACCATTTGTAAGGTTTCAAAGCATTCTGTTCAAAGCATTCATTCTCCAAAGAAAGGCTGTGATATATCAGATAAGAAGCTCTTAAAGGTAAAAGGTGGACTGAGGTTAAAGTCAGCCTCTCTGTTATATGTCAAATGATGCTAAACCTGAGCTGAAGCTGACCTCCATTTTTGTTCTTAATAGATCCACTCCCTCAGACTTCTATGTGGACTTACTCAAAACTAATTTTCGGTGTTGAAGAAAAGGTAGAAGAGGTCACGTTGTTTTTTAATGTTGTACTCATAAACTGCTTTGTGGACCTGACTGTGATCATAGCGTTTTAATTTTTTATCTAACCTTTAATGTCAGAAACTGCATTGTGAAAGGACCTACAGAGAGAATTGGTTTAACATGATTTCCTATCCAATCACACACTAGGAAGCCCTAAAATGTAAAAGGGAACAACCTGAGTTCAAAGGTTTTCTCCATAAAAACAAAAGATATTGTGTTCTGTATGCTCTCCTGGTTTCCCTAACTAATTTAATAAGATAGCACTACTTATTGACAACGTGAAAAACATAACTCCTCAATATGGGCTTGATAGCCGTCAGTGTGTCCCTTAATTAAACGTTTGAGTTCGTCGTTGATTGAAATGTTGCATAATATCTGGATTTAGAAGGCTGTAATAAACAGTAATAACAGGGTGCTGACTAAATAAGCCATTCTTATAGTCTTAGCAAAATTGTGAGCAGTTAAGCAGAGAGCACAGCTTGTCCAGGTCTCTTCACACATGCACATACATGAATAAAACATTCAAAACTACAAGCCTGAAAAACAGCAAAAATATTAAAAGCTAATTGTCTGTGTGTTTGACACAGCCTGCATACACAAATCACAACTTTGCAAATGAGTGGGAGAATTTGTGAAATGTGAAGATGCTCTGGTCAAACAAAACCAAAATTTTACATTTTGGCTTCACATAGCACTGCATATAATCTTGAAGATACTATCCCTGCAATCTAACATGGTGGTGGCAGCATCATGCCGTGAGAATTAAATCTTTTGTAAGTACTGGGAAACTGGTCAAAGTTAATTAAAAGATAGGTGAAGCTAAATACTGGGAAATCCATGAAAACATGTTTGAGGCTGCAAAATAATTGAGACTAGTTGATTAGCAAAGCCTAGTTGAAATGCAGATCTCAATTTAGTGAACAATCAGTGGCAAGCTTTTTTAAACTTTACTCCTGCAGAGTACAGAAATAAACTACTCTAAAAGAGTGTGCTACAATCACTTAACACATTAATAAATTTAGAAGACTCTTGGCTACAACTTTTTCAAAACTTGCTTACAAACTTCAAAATAGCTCAAACATTGAAATATGTTTATGTGTTACACAGACACTCAGATCCATATATCAGGACAATGAGTTTTGACAGTCTGACAATAACTCGTGGACGACAGAGATCATCACCCTAAACTAAGTAGTGCCGTATGTAATAGAGCAGGATCCATAGCGGGTAAATTACCGACTGCAGATAGAGGAAACTTGCTTGTATATTTGCATGCATTTAGTTACTAAACAAAGGTGAAAATGATGAAATATAATTTAAGCAAATGCAAAGTCATGCACACAGACTAAATGAGGCCACACAGGCCATGCCTCATAGCTCACTAAATCAGGGTATTAGTATTCTGAGATCTGACAATTGTCTTTTTCTGTGGTGCTGGGAATTAAATATGCATCAGCTTCAGGCAAGTGCAGAAGGCTCAGCAAAGGGCAATTTCTTTCATTTAACTACTGCTTGTCCAGACAAATAGAATAGAATTAAATTCAGAGTTTTTTGTTTTTTAAAAAACACAAAAGTTTTTTGTTGAACAGAGTGGATGCGAAAATTTCAGACTAAAGTCTTATATGAAAATATCAGGATAGTGTTAAAGTAAATGTGGCAGTTCACGACACGGTTTCTAATTCCTCCGGCCTTTAAATGACTTTGGACATGCATTTAATTTGTTTACTTCAAGGTTTTTGCCCTCCTTACATAACATTTCCGTTGCTCAGCAGCAGCAGCAGCTCAAAGTCCTAATCTTGGGTTTTGTATTTCCAATCCAGTACCACAAGATGTCACTCACCTTATTTAAACAAGCAACACTGGTTTTAAAGAAAATATCAATCTTTACATTTAAGTTTTTGTACCTTATGTTTACACTGTATTCTAAACATTTGAAGTCACAGCTGTAGGATTTTCATCTGTGAGAATGTGACTGCATAAACTTTTCGTAGAAGTAGTGAAAGAAGCAGAAGACTGCTTTTATTAAGTAAATAAGTTTTTTGATTATATTGACTATTTTCATAAACAACATGCACAAAATGCTAAAAGACTGCACAGACGATAGTACTTTTATAATTTCTACAAATCCTACTGGGACTTTTTTTATTTATCCTAAGTAAATGAAAAAGAATGGAAAATCTGTATCAATGTGAAGTAAATCCTACTAAAATTAAGATAGTAGATGTGAAACTGTAGAACAGCAGAAAAAAATAACGTGGCATGACCACAATCTAATCTGACAAAAGAAAACAATGGCTGCTTTTATCTACCCCAGAGAAACTGAAGCTCATAACTTTAGATTCCAACAGTACAAAACAAACAAACTGAAACTCCAAAGTGTGTTTTAGTAGAAACCTTTTTAGATGAAAATTAGATTAAATGTTTTGACCTAATGATTAGTTACAAATTAAAACTTTTCTTGGAAATTATTCGTCACCTTTGCTTTTTTCTTCTATGCTAAACCTTTCAGGTATGCAATGGTGCCATCCCCGATGGGACATTATGTATCAATCATGCAATACATTTCTATAATCTACTTGAACTCAATTGTAAAGTTGCTTAGAGTTAACTGAGCTTGACCAGTGGTCATAATCTGTCATACTGTGTAAGAATCACTGAGCCAAACTAGGGGTTGGAATCAAAATAAATGGGAAGGGAAAGAAATGCAAAGTTTTCAAAAAAAATTAAAAATGCCCAATTAGATTTAATTTGAAGTGAGATTTTATTATTTTTATGACCATTTCTAGCCATATTTTATCCTAAAACAAACTGAAAAATAAACTTATACAATGATTTATATACGGATTATGAAATAGTTTGGAGGTAGAAAATTGAAGTAGGAGGAGCTAAAAAGCTAAAAAGTTGGTGGTATTAACACATTTCTGTAGCTAATCAAAAATGAAGAGAAAAAAACTAAAATCCTATATGATAAAATATGCCACTTATTTGCTGTTATAGTGAAGCCTAATCATGAAATCTTTAATGTCTCTAAAGGTCAAACCTTTGTGCAACTATATAATATAAACTACACCAAACTTGGAAGGAATTGTTTAGAAACTAAATAGGCAACAGGAACAAAATAATTTTTCAATGTTTTAAGTTGGAGTCACACTACACAATTATTTGCCTGATTTTACCCCCGAATTTTCTGTGGGGAAAAACTGCGTCAGTCTGCACTAGTTGGGAGAGTTGACCCAGTAATCTGTTAGAGTGAGATGGGTTGAGGGCTGGAGTCTGCCAGTGTGTTCAAGGAACAGACCCAACCTAACTCATGTTGCAGTCAAACAAACATGTTTGCATCCAGATTTAGCTCAAAGAAATCAGTTGTACAGAATGAACTTAATACTGATCACAGTACAAGTGTATGTTGCCAACAGCCATAAAAAGGAGTGGGATAACATAAATTGTGAGCTGTTGTTTTTTTTTCTCTTTTTAATGAACATTTTTATGTTATTGTATCTTCAACAAGATAGAATAAGCCAAATTGAATCTAAACAAACACCAAAAATACAAAATCTGACTGTACCAGATTATAGGGTACAGCCACTCTCACTGTCCTTTAGCAACCACCAGAGGGCAGCAGAGAATTATGTTTGAAAAAGCTCAATTGAGCACAAAATTTGACTTATTAAAAAATACTAAAGCAGGCCAAATATAATCATTCACTTAAAAATTATGTGAATATGTGGTAAGAAATGAAATACATTGACAATTTCAGATTGCATCATTTATTTATAGTAGAGGATCTCATGTAAAAATGAAGAGAATGATGCTGATGTTGATTCCTCCATAATGAGTTTCAAACCCACTGAGGATTTTTCAGTTACGTAAGGATTATGGTCAACTTAACATAGGGAAAATCCACCTGAACCAACTGCAGTATTTTCAATAAAAAAACTGAGAAAACAGTGTGACTTACATCAAACTCATTGAGGGCAGCAGCCAGTTCTCCGATGCCAGCGTGGCCGTGCTTCTCGTCGGTGGGTGAAGTGGCCTGGGCAGCACTGGAAATGCCTCCAATGGCCTCCTGGACCTGCTTAAACACGTAGTCTCGGTTGGCACGTGTGGCAGCCACGTCTGGGTGGCGCAGGAAGGCCTGAGAGGCCGTGTACAGCATGGTGGCATTTTTCTTTAGAGCACCACGAGCAGCTGCCATCTCATCCCGACACTGAGGGTCCTTCAGCTCCTTAGAAGACAAAAGTTCTCAGGTGAGCACTACCCGAATAGTGTTCATATTTTGTAGAAAAATATATGCAAAAACAGACAATGTTGTAAGAAAAAAAAAAGCTAAAAACTATTTTGATAGGTTGGAAAAGAATGTCAGCAATGCTGAGTATCTCAAGAATTCACAGGAGAGAAAACATTAATGCAATGGTTCCAATCTTTTCTAAGAAGGAAACAAATCCCCTTCCCATTTGATGAACTGGTATTATTCCAAACACATAAAGCTGAAGCAGTGTCAGCAGATTGGCAGCTGTTAAGCTGGAATGGATGCAATTCAGGGCTTTGCTCTGGATAAAGTTGGCAGCATGGTGGCTGACCTTTGTGAGTAAAATGGTCTAAAAACTTCTAGCCATATTAGTTACCTAGTTTTTGAAGAACTTTGAAGAAGTTATTTTCAGACTCAATAGGTTTATTTTCACTTTGAATAGATTCTATCTGAATCTTATAATGACACTGTGTACAGATTTTTCTTCACTTTCCAAAATGTAATCTGACAGAATCCATGACTAGATCCATCAAAAAGGCTTTATTCAGAAGCAGAAAATTAAGCCTGCACACCATATTTTACAAGCTGATTTATCCAACTATATAAGCAATTTTTGAAAATGATTAAACAAAAGCCTTGACAGGATAGAGAAGTTAGGAAAGAATACTTATTGGATTGTCTTCACTCTTAGCTTATTTTCCTGATTTTTTTTTTTTTTTTTTTTTTGAAGACAGCATGACAGTTACCTGCTGTCTCCGAGCCGCAACATAGTTAAGTTTCACCATCTCTTTTCCAAACTCTTTGAAGCGGTTTGCCAGGTCCTGCTCATTGGTAGCATTCTTTACTCCCTCCAGGGCTTCCTCAACCTGTCAAATACACAAGCAAATACTCACACTCAAAAAAATTTTAATGTCTCAGAAGTCAAAACCTAAATACATATTTTACTTTACTGGTCAATTTTTCTTCCAAGATTGCCCTGTAGTTTGATCTTCCCATAAAATTTAACCAGCTTCCAAGTACCTGTTTGAGAAAAGCATGATGCTGCCACCACTTTATTTCACCATGAGGGTAGTGTGTTCAAGGGAATGTACAGTTTTCCACTAGCACTTTCCATACAGCCCAAATAGTAACATTTCAGTTTCTTCAACATACTTTCTGTGTACCCTAAACCAATCAGGCAGAATATCATGACCAGGTGCTTAAAAGTATTGGTCACTATTTTGCAGCTGAAACAGCCCTGACCCATGTCAGCTTGAACTTCACTAGTTCCCTGAATAGGCAAGTGTCGGTGCCACATAGATGAATAGCAGATTCTAAAGTCTCAGTGAGGCTTCCACAGAGTGGAAAATTCAACTGGCACATATCAATTGTGTCAAGATCTGAGAAACTTGAATGGCAGGTCAACACCTCTAACTTGCTGCTGTTCCCTACAAACAAACATCTATTGCCTTTGCACGATTATCTCTTGACTTAAATTAACTCTGTGAACCCAAAGAATGAAGCAAAAAGAAAGAACAATTAGTGCTCATTTGTGTGAATGATAAACTGGATAACTGAAGATGTCTGCAGGGATGAGCACTTTATATCACAAACATATCGGCATTTTAAATATTATATATTTATTTTTCCCATCAAGCCCTGAGCTAGTGTAATAATAAATGACCAAGTAACCTAAGTTTTTTAACTGATTACAGTGAGTGTAGTTCATTACACCAGGGTATTTATGGTGATGTCTCTTTTCAAGATTCTCCTCCATGTCTCATTTATATGCTAATATGTGTGACTTGGTGATAAAAGCCAATATATGTATATATGGCGTGTGTGTGTGTGTGTGTGTGTTTATGTGTCTGTACCTCTTTCAGCAAAAGAACTTATTATCTCATAAAACATGCATATGATGCTAAAACCACACCTCAGCAAAGGATCTCTGTTTTTTATTCACTTGGGATGCAATTCTAATTGCAATTTTAAAAGGGTGCCATTACGTATTTTCCAGGCATATTATCCCACTTTATAGCACAATCAAGTAACAGTGTTGCCTTCATCTGATATAAAAATGCTGTATGTATTAGGCATACCTTAAAAAGAAATGTAATGCAATTTGATGCCTTGGATATTGGTCATGATCTCTTTAAGTAGCTCCAACTCTTTCTGACACTCCACCTTTATTGTCTTCACAATAATGTTTCTCATTATGTCATTTACAACCATTCCTAAAAGTGCTGGACTTAGAAGAAGTTTGTATGATAACCTCAGCAGTTCCATCAGTTGGTTGCTAATTGCTGCTGCCTCTAGCTAGTCTGGTGGAGCCAAGGAGGTAGGGTGGGCAGAGATGTGCTCTTGAGGTGGAAACTCAGCTGGAGACTGTAGCTCCAAAGAGAAGCTTTGTGGAAATTGCTTTGTGGGAGCAAGTGTTCAGGCTCCCACAAATAGCTGCCCCAGGAGATTCAAGGATTATTCAAACTTGCAAGAAAGATTCAATGCAATACTCAAGGTATGTTTTGACAGTCTAACACGACTTTAAAGATTTTACATAATATGCTTAAATACAACATAACCAACATAATTATTCCTTTAACCACAAAGCCGGTCATTGAAGCTCCATTTAAGATGCATTCATAACACAGGACTAATTCCACTTACAATCTTAAGGTGGGCCAGCAGCCTCATGACATCAGCCATGTCAGCAAGGATGAGCAGCCGAGTGACAGCAGACAGCAAGGCGCGAGCAGCCCTCACCATGGTGCCACGTTTCACAGAGGAGCAAGGGTCATCAGCAAACTCAGATGAGGCTAAGCGCATCGTTTCTCCTGCACAAATGGATTGAGTAAAAAGTGAGGTAAGAAGAGGAGAAATCATCATGTTTTGTGTCAGCATGTGTTTTCCCACTAAAATCACTTAATATTTCTATAATTTAAACTTAGTTGGATTTACAGGGTCTCAGTAAACCATATGAGTACGAGTGTAAGTATGGCACATAGCAGAAGTGGCTCACAGTGAAAAGATTTTAATACCCAACTCATACACATTATTTACGCTAAAACTTAGGAGCTAATAAATCTCTATAAAATATAATGTGTGGGGAAGGAATGACAGAGTGCAACAGTGGAAAGACTTTTTATACAAGATTTATAGTGTTAGCTTTCTTAATTTTCCTATTGTAATTAATGGTTGTTGACTCAAGAAAGAAACTTCTACTTTATCTTTTAGATTACCTAAAGTGTTATATCTTTGTTGTTTATCTCGTGAGTTTATCTGCAAGTCCTACAAAGTTAGAGTTCTCCCGTAAAAAGATGCTGTTTTACATCAGAAATTCAAATCAATTCAACAGACAAGCAGCACAGTGTCAAACAAAATAGTAGAAGATGAGAAAAGTTACAGATGTGCAGAGAAGAATCCTCAGAGCCATGGGAATGGTTGTAATTAAAGGTGAAACTATGAAGCTGGAATGCATGTTATTATTTCAATAAGTCCACTTGTTGGTTTCATTTCAACAGCTGAACAGAAGCCAAATTCACTCAGTACTGTTGTGACTGCAGTAATTCAAGTTATCGATGTGCTGAAGTTATTTATGTAACTTAGGAGGAGCAGATCAGGGAAACAACTCTTGATCCAAAGTCAAATAATAAAAGCACTACAGTATGTTAATAATGTTTAACATAATAATGTTTCCAAGGACAGATTTTTACAAAAATATGTTCAAAAGTGGAAATCAAAAAAACACCTTCATATATGTTAAAATAAATACTTGACATTCCCAACCAGCTGCTGTACAAAGTGTAGAGGTGATACCATTGTGATTTGTGTCATCTCCAATTTCCAATAAAGAGTGCCATTTTGTTCTGAATGGTTTTTATCATAAATGCTTATTTGACAAGATTACCTTGTAATCTGTCTATATCTGCACTTAATCAATCCCTCTAGGGTGCATCACAGTATGTAAAAATCTTTTATTTAATTGAATACAGTCAGGAGATCAATGGTATAATTGATCTCCAGCAGAGTGACACAAAAATGGGCAAAATGGGAGAGAACAAGTCAATTATGTTATCTGAAGACTTGACAATTGAATAACATCTTGTTTAATGGATTTTGGTGACTTCTGTGTAGCAGGAAGACATTACTGACTGACAAACAAATAAATAAATGGTTGTAATGAAAATGTTTAAAATCCTTCTCTTTTCTGTTAAAATCCAAAAAGCTTTTTGCTTGTTTTGTTAAATACAACAAGGGTCAAAATAAAACACTACAAATCTATACTTCCCAAGTTAAAGTAATGAATTGTGGAGCTTGTTCCTTCACTCACATGGGCTGGTTGGTGCCAGTGCAACAAAAGAAAACACAAGGACAACTATAAATACTGAGTACAGAGTACTGAGAGTGCTGGTATGGCTGTGTGTGCTTTAAATTTCTTATTTGGGATGTTTAGCAACCCCTGGCAGTATCTGTGAAAACAGAAAGTTCCAGCAAAGCTCTGGTCTTCCTGATGATGTTTGGTTCACACAGGTCTGTACGATACAAAATGATTGTTTATTTCTTGACAAAAGCATGAGTCTATGGTTCTACTGTGAATCATAAAACAGTTTTAGTAAAGTTGAGAAAATTTACAGACTTTTGCAAGATAACTTGTATTTGGCTTTCAAGGGAATTGGTGCTAGCATGCTGGCAGACGGGCTAATAGTTTCTCATAGATTTACATATAAGTTTATATTAACTGTTAACATTGTGCTTATGTTAACTGTGAAGTACCATTCTGTGGTCTATTTGTGTGTGTTTTTGTCGTTTTGCACAGAATTATTGAGCTCACAAACAAAGCTACAATTGTTAAGAGCACACTTTTAAAAGCAATACCCTACAGTGTTGTTTATTTCAGTTTTACAAGATTTCTATAGATTAAAGCAATGGAAGTAAATCCGTAGACTGTTCAGTGTCTGTCTATTAAGATACACAAGCAGTCAGTTTCACCGTTTGTGAGGACAGAACACTGAGAATGAAAATATACTTCTAACTCAAGAGACGAGGCGAGATACAACATTGGGTTTGTGAAAATGAGATTAAACAACAATTCATTTGGTAAAACTAGACATTCATTTTACTTCTTACATGATTAGGTTTATTTAACCCTGTTCTTAATTGTTGTATTGCCCCCTTTAATATCAATGTTACACTAAAAACTGGTAACAGCCCTTTAGCTAGAAATGGGTAGCTTTGAACAAATGCTAACTTTAGCATCATTGGCAGCTGGCAGTCAATGACATAAACATACCTTTTCACAAAAGACTTTCCTTATTCTACTGTTTAATATGGCATGATCTTGACACCCCAATTCTGTACCTTAAGTATGATTAGTTTCCATTTCAGTATGGATTTAACTGTGCATGTGCTCCCATTTGGAGGACAGGCTCTCTTGCAAACACCTCATAAGTCCTGTTTCTCACAGCACTCAAGTCAACAGTGAACTGCAGTAGCAGCCAAGTACTGCTGAAAATTCAATATAATAAAAGAAGCTACAATATTTGAAAATCCCTTTACTTAAAAGGGAATTCACTGTCATTTTGAGATGTGAATTGTTAAGACTAGCTGATCTGCTCTCAAGCCAAGAAAAAATGTTGAGCATACTTTCTATGTACACCCTACAGCACACACCCATTTTCTCACATGGTTAAAATATATCATTGATAATGCTGGGATCAAAAAAGAAGAAAGTGGCAACACACACATAGAAAGGGCTGAACAGAATTTAGCAACAGATACTTTATATGTTCAAACTAGCAAGGAGAAAATTTGGAAACAGCAAATGTAAACATGTAAACTACCAAATTCTTCTTCAAGATTAGCGTTACAGGACAAACGGTGGAAGACCTACTGAGCACACATAGTTGTTGTTAAAGTGAGACTTTGCTTATATGCAAAATTTTAGTATTAATGATCTCTTTTCCAAATGAATAACAAAAGGCAGGAAGCAAATATGTTTTAAGTAGAAGCTTTAAACATTCATGTTAGACAGATCCTGGTCTTGATTCACTACATTCATAAGGCTGTATGCATCAAGTAAAGCAAAAACTAATGGGTACCAATCGGTTCAACTCACTAAATCCCTCTAAATTTGTGATGTAATCTGACGTTTGTTGACACTCAAGGATCTTTCCCAAACAGCATTTTATGTCAATTACTCAACGGATCCAGCAAATTAATGTCAGTGGGAATATCATTACTGAAAGGTCACAAGTGCTTCTCATTTTAGTCATAAGCACTGAGTCAGTATAATCTGTTAATTTCTATGAATAAATAGCTTCTTCAGTATTTTTTTCTCTTGTATAAGCTCTTGTCTTCATGTCCAGAGAAGTTTTTTAATTAAACAGTTATTTCCTTAAAAAAAAAAAAAGTTTTTAAATATTTATATGGACTATGAAAACACTTTTATGTTAACTATTGAAGGGAAAATAATATTCCTACTTAGATTACATGCAGATTATAGTTGGTTAAAAAAACTATTGTGTGTAGTAGAAGGTAGAAAGGGAATCATTTTACTTATTTTTTGTAGTTTAATGTAAAAACTTATTTCGCTAATATCGTTGCCCTGAATTTCATCATAATTATTATCAATGAACTGACGTCAAATCACCAAGTTATTCAACAATAATGACATTTTAAGAAAAAAATATCCGTATAGGAATTGGGTAAGTAACTACTTACCCTGCAGTTTATTCAGTATCAGATTCATACCAAAATTCCCAGGATCGCACACCTCTACTTAGGCAGCTTAGTGTTACTTAGTGTTAGGCAGCAAAAGCAGCAACAAACCTTGTTTGCGAACATCCTCCACAGCAGCAATGAGTTCTTCCTTGAGATCCTGGCTGTCTTTGGCAATTTGCTCACCCTTTTCAAGAAAGTTCTGGGTGGCCTGCTCCACAGATACTGCCAGAACATGAGCCTTCTTAGAGCGTCCCTTCTTCTTACTGGAGGGTCCCTTGTTGCTGGTGTTCACCAGAGTCGTCACCTGGGAAACATGAGAAGGCACTACCGTTACTTGAGGAAGAAATGGCAAAACATAGAGTAAAATATTTGTGACTTTGTTTTGTTTGTTTCGTCTTTAATAAGAGTATTGTACCAATTTTGGTGATTAATATGCATTAATATTGTTCAGTGTTACATATTTCTATAATGCCCTCTATTGGTCTGTAAATTAGGAGACAAAGTGTTTTTGATGATATTATGAAAACGACCAAGTTAAACTTTGACCTGGGTGAAACAGCTCAACATCCCAGATTAGGGGTTTTGAAAAAAGTAAGAAATTTGCTGGTGACCAGAATAGGTCAGTTAAAAACCAAGAAGTGTTTTTACAATCAGTGCTGTCAGTAATAAGTTAGTATAAGAACTGAGGCCTCAATGTGTCTCAATGACGTGATTTAATTACTTATTAAAACATGAATAAAGTAAGAATCTAAACTCTGAAAAGACTAAGAGCAATGTTATGTCCTGTCAAGCTTGCATCACTTCAGGGCTTCTATCCTGGAATATAGACTTTAATGATGCATGTCCTCACTCCTGACTAATCTAAGAATAGTGGTGCTTATAGGAGACCAAGATAACGTTTTAGGCGTCAGTGTTCTTGTTCAAAGAGTCAATTATGTTTTTGAAAACCTCCCTTGGCAAATGTATTCATATCATGAATCATTTTTTATATTACCTTCCCTTCATGACATTGCCTTCTTCTTCAAAGCAAATTATAAAGCAACAGCTCAGTTACACTTAAGGCGCAATTCGACTGTAGGTTCTTCAATTGTTTTTTTTTTCACAACCTAAAGTTCTGGAACTTCTTCATCCACCTTCAAGACTTATCTGCAGTGCTGGAGTGATGTTGCGATCTAAAATACATATTCAACCTTCGCAACAGCAGAATCTGTATTAGGATTAAAATCTGTGAAATTAGCAATAATCTCAGACTGTTTCAAGGGAATTGTACTTAAAAGTAACTTCCACACTAAACTGCATGAAATTGGGTATGCAGAATACATTTTAAGTGATTTACACCAATCCTAACTCGCAACTGCGGGAGAAAGAAAAGGACAGCTTCAATTGGGATTAGATTCAGCGATCCAAAGGCATAATTTATAACAGTTTCATGGTTGAAAATGAATTAAATCGAGTTTTGACTGTAATCATTAAAACTCAAACTTCCGAACATAAACAGTGTAAAATAATCCGACTTCATCCATTAAAATATCTTGAATCGCAAGTCTCTGAATTATAGTGCTATGCATTTCTTCGCTATCAAATATATTCAAGACCAGTTTTAAGTCTTATCTAGAGTCCAAAATGTTTTGTCATATAGCAAAATGTTTGATTTTTGACTTTCCATTCTGGAAATAGTTACAAATCCATTTCAATGGTTTAGGTCGACAGCGAACAACAGTGACAAACTATCAACAAATTAAAAATAAATGGAACGGTGGTGAACCTTTGCAGGAGTAAAGATCAGATGTAGTTACATTATAAATGTCAGAAAGCAAAAAAAAAAGAAAGTGAAATAAAGTAAACAGCATCATGCCAACAGCTAAAATAGTTGGAAGTAGTGTGAAGGTCTTGGGTTGTTTCAGAATCTGACTAACCTTCTGTAATTAGTGGAACCATAAATTCTGTTCTCTACCAGAATTTATAGAGGTAGATAAATTCTCCTGAATGTCCAGACATTTTGGAAAGTTTTGTACTCCAGTGTTATAATATGAGGTGAGGAACATATGAAAGTGTATATAAGTATGAGCTTTACTATGCTTCTTGTGGAAGTGAGTTTGATGTGTTTATTTTAAACAAGTGCGGGGCCATGTTTACTGGCACCACATGTAGAAATGTTTAAAGCCCTTAAGATGAAATAATATTTTATTATTAATGTCTCTTCCTGGACATTCAGGAGAATGTCCAGACATCGGTTTGTGCGTTTATGCCAAGCACACTTGGGTTATGAGGCAAGACAATGTTAAAAACCACACCAGAAAATCCACCTCTACATGGATAAAAATAAAATAAATAAATAAATAAATGTTATGTAGTGGCCTAGTCAAATTAAATAAAGATGCTGTGATGTGACTTTACACAGGCTAAGCTTATCAAAGAACTCTCTATTAGGACTAAGTTAAAGTAATTATAAAAGCAAGACAATTGCCAAAAATGTTTTTACTTAGATGGCGAAAAGGGGTATTTCTTTTCTACAAAAGCCTAATTGGTTTTTAGTTTTTCCCTTGATAAAATTATTTTAAAACTTAATTATGTTTTTAGTCAAAGCATCTTTGCTTAGTAATTATATGTTTTTTTCCTGTTCTGAAACATGTAAGAGTGAAATAGAATCAAAAACAGAGAAAATCTGAAAGTGGAAAGTACTGCCCTGTATAGGGCCCTCCAACACTCGCCTTTTTGTGTCTCTTAATATTGTGTACAGTCAAGAAAATAATTCAGCTTTAGGTTTAATGATGACATTTAAGCATCCTTAGGTATACCCAAGTGTGGCCAAACTCGAAACAAACTTATTTCAGTGTCTCTGAAATGCAGCCTTACCTTGGCAGCTGGTAACCGACTTTAGGAAAGCCTATTTACTGTGAATATCATCAGCATTTTCTGCTGGATCAAATTTATGTACACAACTATCAACCAGAAGCTTTACCATCCCTACAACAAACTCTCAGGCCCAGAAAGTTTTCAAACATTACAGACCTGCATACAGTGTGTATAAATGTCAGAACAGTAAGGCTGTGAACTCTATGATATGCAGATCAACAAGCACAACAGCACCTTACTGAAACAAAGACTCCCAGTGAAAGGCTCATCTTATTTCTGCTCAATGGTTTTAAATGCTATGTGACCTTTCCTCCATGGTGTACTGACCAGTGGGCTCACCAGTAAATCGTAAATCCCTATGGCAAAGCATTACCATTCAATTTTCTGCCTTCAGCCTCCGAGACCCATTTTCATTAGATAAGTGATGCTTTAGCGGCTACTGATAAGAAAGGGAGGTTTGTATTCATATGCGTAGTCACAAGTGTTCATGCAAAGCTCTTGGGAGATTTGACCTCCTCCATACAGTTAGTCCTGTACAGTAGATTAATTTCTTTATTAAGTTAACTGGCCACACCAGCTAACATTGTGATCTTTTTACACTACGAGTGAAGTGAGAATTAAGTGGAAAAGTGGAAAAGCTCAGTGGTACAAAGCCAAAAGAGAATCTGCTGGAAGACGGGACAAAACATGTTTGTACAATCTGGGGGCTGTAATGCAATCAGTGGCACCAAATGAGTCGTTGTACAGAAACAACCATAAAAGCACACAACATAGAAAAAAGACATAAGCAGCAAAAAGATGCTATTTTAATTTTTTATCAAGTTAACTATGTTTTCAATCAACAGTAACTACAACACTGTTCTACTTTTCTAAATTAGACATTTTTCAATCTAATGCAATAAAAAAATAGACCAAGGTTATGAAAATAAGCTTTGATGCATAAATGAGCACAACATGGTAATGTCTTTATAAGATGTTGGATATAAAGCTGGAGGTTTTATATCCTGCCTGTATCAAGGACGTTCTGACAGATTACTTCTCCTTTGATTTATAACTAGAAAAACAATCAAACTTGTTGAAATTAGAATCTACCAACCAAAAAAACCTGTTTGGTGCAACTCTTAAGTTTTTAAGTTAAAACCTTGGATTAGCAAGAACTGAATAGATTTTAGGAGACAAAGAAGCAAAAAGTAATGCATTGCAAAAATGTCAATGTGAGAAAATCTCAGCTTGGTGGTACACACTGGTGGAAATCTTCTGAGAAAACCCCCATGAACATAATTTAAAAAGCATAGAGCCAATGCTGGAAATAAAGTTAACAAAAAAGAAACACCAAAGCGGACAGTTTGTTCATTTAAAAGGGAAAGTAAAAACACAAAAATTAAGCAAGTTTCCAGACATTTTTTAAGGGGGAAACTCCGAGATTCATTTTGCATTGACTGCAAAAGGTTCTAACGTTTTCTCTTTTGAAAGCCTTAGTAAATCTTTTTGTTTCATTCTTCCTTTGCATTAGTATTATCATCCTAACTGCAGATTTTATTTTGCTTTCAGGGATGCAGCATGATTCTTGTCATAGTATGATATACTTGATTCATTCGTGACTCTAAAAAATGACTAAAATGACATTGTAATCATTTTTTCTCTTTTTGTCAGACTCTGTGATGTTCTGTGATGATCTGAGTTACTGCTTATGGAGGGATTTTTGGTGCAAAAGTATTAGTGCTTTATAATTGAAGTTTAAAAAAAATCACAGGAGTTTTGTAATTGGAGATTTGCAGTCTCCTTTTCAGTCTCTAATAATCACAAAACAGCTACATCTCTTTAAATTCTTAAGTACAAGTAGGCAAATTTTATTGTTTGAGTCACACTTAAAAAAAATTGTCATGTCATGTTGTGTGTTGATATTGGACCTAAATGCAGAAGGCTGTAACACTGAGTAGATTTTGAAGTTTTAATGAAGACTGACAAAACTAAAAATTACAACAAAAAAGCCATGGAGAAATGCAAGGAGTCAGAGCAGAACAAAAATAACAGGAATCGAGAACAACAGGGAAGTAATGGGACTTGACAGTATTAAATAGGGGGAACCAACAAAGACTAACTGAGAAAGAGTTGCATATATACTGGGAAGGTTGATTACTGAACAAGGAAACTATTGAAAAGAAAGTACTCTGCTTAGATCAAATCAAAACTGAACTTGTTAGTCATAATGCAAAATGCTGCACGGGGTAAAAACATAACATTGCACTCACTGTAAACACACCATTATCATCCTGAAGTATGTTGGTGACAGCATTATTATGTAGAGATTTTTTTTTTCAACAAGGAAACCAGTTAAAGTTTTTCTGAAAACCTTTGTGACACTGCAAAAGAACTTAAACTGATTTTCTTTGAGCTGCGCAACGAGCATGCGCATACACACCACTTAGAACATTCTAATGGATAATTCAAAGTTTGTATTACTTTGTGTTGGAATGTCATATCAAACTTGTGGTAAAGTATATGGAAGTCATTGGTTGCAACCAGACAATATATGATAAAATACAAGTCTAGATTTTTTCTAAGGCAGTGTCTTTTTTATAAGGCATCTCTTTTTCATCTTATATATTACTGTAACTGTGTCCTTTCAATTTGCAACAATATATAATTACTGACAATAGCCACATGGTGTATTGGAAAACATGCCTATTTTCATTTTTTGATTTACAACGGTCATGCATATGCATGAGAAAAAGAATCTTAGCCATAAAAAAGTAAATTCTCAGGGCAGTGGATTATTTGCCCAGTGGAGGTAATGCACTGGAACAATCCCTAGTGGACAAATTAAATATTCACTCTCATGAACAAGTTACACAAAAGACAGCAGCTCTTATTTATATTCATATATATACATATGAAACAGCTTTAAAATACAATATCTTATATGTTCACTCGAAGAGCGTATTACAATATGCTGGTGTCAAAAAAGTATTTTTTCAAACAAACTTATTTAACTGCTTAAGAGACTTAAGAAGGGAGCTTAGCTTCAGATTTTGATTGTTATTCTTTGCTGCAGCCAAAGGGATAGGTTGTGTCATGTCTTTTTTTCCTTGTGTAGAGTTTTCTCTATTTTGAAGAAGAAAAAAACAGAAGGACAGCAGCATCTGTGCATAGCAGCAGTTCAGGACCCTGGGGAAGCCATATGCTGAAATCGCAAAGTGTCAAAAGATAACATCCCAAAGACCGATGAAACTGTGTTTCACAAGATCCAGAACTGACCTCAGACCACAAATGAAAGGACAGATGCTGACAGAGCACTGTTAAGAATTAGCTGGCTATTCTTACAGCCTACAAAGTATTTGCTGTAAGACCACTTACAGATTTAAATATTTTCTCGCTACGTATTTGTTTTGATGATTATCTAAAAAAATCTCTAGATCATTGACATTTCAAAATCAATGACAGATTTTGCAAACTTATCCTGGGGAGCAGTAAAAACTGTTTCATTTCAACTAGAGTAAATTAAATGTGTTAGTAACTAAAACATTGCCTCTCAATGATCTGCTTTTGTGTTTTTCAAAACTAAACTTTCATTAGTCCTGCCTACTTCATTCTTGTTGTTCATAAAAGATCCATAAAAATGAAAGTTACCCAGCCAATTGAGTTCATCACCTCTTTAACCGAGGCTTCAAGTTTAGATTAAAGTGATTTGGAAAACATCCTGCCATTCTGTGACGAGTAAAAAAAGTACATCCATCTGCCGACAATGACTAGAGGGCAGTAGCTTGAAAATCCAAACATTCTGAAAGTACTAGAGAGGCTGTTAGTGACCCATGTAATGAAGCAAGAGAGCATCTGTTAGAATCCAAATTGCTAATAGCCACTGGGTTGTAGATGAAGATGACATCTTCTGCAATCTTTAAAAAGCTGACTAATTTGGAAAAACACGCAGTGCTTTTAGTGAAAATTATGTGTATTTCCAGACACATAGGAC
The DNA here is from genome assembly GCA_903066815.1 of Brachyrhaphis roseni. Classification (NCBI taxonomy): domain Eukaryota; kingdom Metazoa; phylum Chordata; class Actinopteri; order Cyprinodontiformes; family Poeciliidae; genus Brachyrhaphis; species Brachyrhaphis roseni. The sequence goes on from CAEFZY010061618.1 coordinate 42,892, forward strand.
CATTTTATCACACCAGTTTGGTACAGGTTCAGTATATCAGGAAAACAAAGTGTATATTAGTCATAACAATATAACCACTAACATTTGAAGTAAATAACACTGATTATTTCTCAATCATCTGACCTAATGTATGGAATATAACAAATGTTAAATAAATATTTTATTTTTACATAATAAACAGGCAAGTGTACGTGTGAAAGGGCAAAATTGGGGCATCTCCAAAAAAAACACAGTTCCTGATCTGCGATAGTCAGTTCTTGTCCAACAAACAATACAACAGACAAGCTTCTGTAGCCAAAACTGCAGAAGTGAATTCTCGTTCTCATACTAAGGTGCCAAAATACACAGCAGTTTCTAATATGTAGCTGGATAGATGCAGACCAGTCAGAATGCCTTTTCTGACTTGTTTTGTGCAAATCAGTACAGTATAAATCTGCACCATTCTGAAGCTTCAACAAGCAGAATGTAGCCCTCTTTAATACACTTGTCTCTGTCCTACTTGTTCTACTTGAGATGTCTACAGTATGGGATTATACTTGCATTAAGGTTATTCCTGGGTTTAACCTGACTTGCTAAGCAGATCTTAAAAGGTGCATGCATGGGAAAAAAAACCTCATCCTAAATTACCCAACTCAGAGAGCAACTCTTCCGTGGTTTCAATGAACTCTCCAAGAAGTGTAGCATCTTTTCCTGCCTCTAAAAACTGTTTGAGGTCCGGGCCGACTCCTTTCCACTAGCTTAATGGATTATGACAGTGATGCAGCATGAGGCCTTAATCCCCTCACCAACCATACCCCCACCCCACTTTATGTTAAGCCCCATGACTAGAAACTCTCTGTTCATCTGGTGCCAGCCAAAAAGTCATAGCCAATTTTGGATGGCATAAAAACAAAGAGTGCTAAAACATCCAGAGCTGACAGCAAGCACCACCCTTCAGGTTTCCTCCCACTACATTATTATAACACTGTGGAGTCAACAAATAATACATGTTGTGATAAATTCTTCAGTTAAGCTACTTCAGTGACAGCCTCCAAAGAGCATAAAAGGACAACGGAATTGAAACATGCCCGACTTTTTCTACACTTACTTTGACAAGCTCACAGTAAATTGTATTGCAAATATCACATCTGCTGTCTAATGGGAGAAAAGATCCTTTGTTTTTAAGCAATCATTTATTTTGAAAGCTGTATATCCTTGTCCCTATCGGGGTTGGGAGGGGTGCTGGTGCCTTTCTCCAGCGAATGTTTCGGGTGAGAGGCAGGGTACACCCTGGACAGGACGCCAGTCTGTTGCAGAGGTACTGTAATGCAAGTAATATTTTTGGTTGTTGTGAGTGCAAATGTAGGACTGACCACTGCTTCCCCATTTCTGATATACAAACGATGATTAAAAAGTTCATTAAAACGGGATTTCTCATATTGCCTTTGTTTTACAGCGAATCGTGTAAACCTTTAAGAAGAATCACAAAACATGAAATGGATCCATTGTAATAAAGAAACTAATGAAGTAATTACTCTGTTGCTTTTGTGTGAGAACAAGACTAAAGCAGTTACATATACCTAAATACCTTTAAATATTTAAATCTGAGTGGCTGGCTTTCTCTGCTTGTTAATAGCTCCTGCAGAGGAATCCTGCAGAGAAAGTCTGTTTAAAATCAGAATGGGTAATCACAAAACAACACAAGCACAGCTTGTTTCTTATACAAACATGGACATATGAACATGAGTAATTTAAATTGCAAAAATATTCGAGCCGAGCTTTTGACATTTTTAATGAATAAAACATTTTTATATTTCATAGTTTATAAAATAAAGCAGTACTTCTACCAGTAAGTCACATTAGATTTTGGTATCATGTTTTATCATTTTCAAATATAACATTGATTTACATAGTTTAGGAAAGCTTTCTGGAAAGACTAAGCTTGAAGAGGCTAACATAAACTTCCTCAATGTGCTCAGTCTTAGAAATGGGATAATGCGTTTTTTTATTCAAGGGAAGAGTAGAGTTGCTTATCTAATCAGAATTTCTCCTTGGTGTCCTCCTTTTGAGGTTTTGAAGGCACAATAGAATGGGTAAACACTAAGAAAAGCCAAATAAAATCACACAGAACCAGCTGTAAAGATTGTATACCGCTTTAGCCTGAATGTGTGTGCAACATGTACAATACATGCCAACAATCCCAGCTGTGAGCCAAGAACCCAAAATTCATCTCTTAAAATTAAATAATGGTACAGCTGCAGTTTTACATTCGTAAAGAAGTAAAGATCCATCCATCCATGGCAGAGGGCTCTCTGGGCCTGTTACCCCATGACCCATTCTCAGAAGAGAAAAACATAACGGATGTATAGTCGTTTGAAAAGATTTGCCCCCTGTCTGATTTTATCTTTTATTTTTCCCTTTTTTCTTTTATTTTTCCCTTCTTTTTTTCTCATTTTACAACACAACCAAACACAAACACTGAAGTGTAACAAACGTGCCAAAAAGTAAGAAAACAGGCAGGAGAAAACACTTTCTCACACCACTCATGCAGACTTTTACACTAACTTTTAAGAAAGTTATTTGAACAGCTTTAATCCTCATAAAACTTTTCTGAATTTGTAAATAACACTTCTGATCTCTTTTTAATACCCATCTCCAGCAGTCATTGGTCAAGAGGCAGGGTGCACCCTGGTCCCACAAACACACAACAAATCTGCAGACTTGCACTCATATCTAAGGTCATTTTTAGATTTTTCACTTCACCCAACAATCATGTTTCTGGACTCTGGGAGAAAGTGGAGATCCTGTATGGAACCCTTACATGCAAGAGGAAAACATGTAAACATCACACAGAAAGACAAGACCAGGATTCAAATCCAGGACCTATCTGCTGCAAAGTCACCATCTGTAATTGATGATCATCTCACCATCTATCTCTGAGGTTAAATTCAAATGCTCCATTAACAGTCTATAAATGCCCCCAAGTGGCAAATGTTTATTTGCTGAACTATTTCAAAGACGGAGCCAACCTCCCCAATAGCATCCTACTGCAGAGTCAGCCACTCCAAGTCTGTTGATGGGAAGAATTTAATATGTAATATCTGAATCCTGTAGCATTAGAGTTTTAAGAGATCAACTTGATGTAAAATGCAATTAAGCATATGTGAGGTCTATATGACATGATAGGAGTAAGATTTTTGCAGCAAATGAAAAAAATCCTTAGATCAGTGGTCTTAAACTCATGTACTTAAAGGCTACTGTCATGCTTCTACTGAACATAACGCCATGCTGAGACGGTAAATAACTGTTGAAATGGATTTGATTGGACCAGGAACATGTCGAAGCTTTACACAACAGACCCCTCAAAACAGGAGCTGGGGACCACAACCTTACACAGTGGCTATTTTTTGCCTGCCCCTGAAGGCTGCTTTCATATAATCCTTTAAAGAAATGCTGTTATTGCCTGCAGTATTAAAGATATTTACGCTATCTGCAGGCAGGCTTTTTGTACACAGAGCCATAAAGATGGATCCTCTGTTTTAGCAATATATCTACAAGGGTTCGCTAGCTAGTCTATGATAAAGTTGGTCGTGATAAATAAGACTGGTATTTCAACTAATGTCAGGGGAAGCCTGATTGTCTGTCTTCTGGAAGTAACCCACTTTTCTTCATCCAAACATCCTCAATCATCCAAGTTGATTAAAAAACAATCACAGTGCCTGGTTCACACAAAAAACGCTTCACAATTTCTGTAAATCCTAAAAATAAACTACTCAAGTTTGATTTGCACCTTATCCATGTGGTTGTGTTAAAAATGTGTCACTTTAGAAAAAGGCAGACGTAAAAAAAAAAAAACAACACAATAAAATGCACTTTTTTAAATATCTTAAAAGAACTTCAAATATATCATTACTGGAACATACTTTTAAGAAAATATGCATGTCTTCATGTACATAGAAAATATACACAAGATTGAAAAGAACAGACTTCTCTGAAAACATTCATTATTAATCCGTAGATACCAAAAGTTTTTCTAAGGATAAAAATCAAGACATTAATGCGAAAGTATTTTTTATGAAAAGTGCTCTTCAACATTCACATAATTTGGTGTAAAGGCAGTCAAGCATTGCCATGCTGAAAAAAACTCATCAGCTTCCCATCCCTTGACATTTTGCAATTAGTTACCTGTCAGTCTGATGACCACTCAAAAGGAACAAAGACCGGATGTGGCTAATTCAAGGCACCATAAAAAAAGGCACAGTGAAACTCTCTAAGTGAGAGCCATTAAAAAAAAAAAACGTATGCTGTCTGATAGCTTAATTTTTTGGACAGGCTTATATTTTCCTCATATTTTAGCAATGTTTGTTCAAACACTTGATAGCAATGCAATACAAAGCAATAGGATTATATAATGATTTTCTTTCAAAAAGAAAGTGATGTAATACCATCAAAGTCAATCAGGTTATAAATGTATGTAAAAGTGAGGGAGATTTGTCCCGATTTAATTATACAGTCACACATGTTAAACCAGATAATCTGTATGTAAAATGGCAACATACAACATATAAGCTAAAAATGTCATCTAACCACCAGATAAGAAACAAATCTGCAAAATTTAAAAGAGGCACAATTTCTACAAAAACTGAAAAGGCACATTTGTTTTCTTTAAAAAAAATTGCTAACATTATTTTACAAAATGGAGCAGCAAAGAAAGCTAAATAGATGAAGGGGTTGATAAATCTCTAGGTAACATTGCAGGGGTCATGCAGTAGTTTGAAAACAGGAGATTTGATTAAAAATAAAAAGCACTTTGAAGTCAACTAAGGAACACCAGGCCACTGGGGAAGCCTGCTGGTACACTCAGTAATCTCAGCGCTGTCAACATTGTGTCTGACACAGGCAACGATGGAAACATCATGTCCTGCAGTGCAAAATTTATTTATTATTATTTTATGAAAAAAAGAGGTTTAGATTTATGTGCTAACATAGTTTATTGTTGGACATTTGAGGGAATTTTTAAAAACAATTTTGTGCTTTGTTGTCACTGAATGCACATCCGTTGTGCACAAAAAACAATATACATACTATAAAATATGGATAGGATGCATCATTTAGTCTTTATACATAAAAAGTAAATTCTTATACTGTATCTCAAAGTGTGAGGGCAATTAAACAATGTATATTTTTCAAAAAACTAAAATTAAATACAGTTGAAAAAATAGAGTGATTTGAACTATGATTAATTGCATTCATACTAGCAAGAGTAACAGTTAGAAACAGTTTAATGACTTAGAAATGCCATCTATTTAATGATCATTTTTATAATGGTCAAAATAAAAACTTGCAGTAAATGTTGGTCGTTTACCTCTTAATGAGCTGTGGCAGAGAAGGAGTAGCTGGTGCTATGGATTCCACTTTGCAATATTTTCTAAATTAAAATATTATGGGGATAACAAAAAGTGAATCAGTCCAGAAAAAAAATTTTATATACAGTTTTATATCTTAATCATTATTAAATTTTGATTACTGTTCAAATAGAAGAGCATTTGTAAGCATCCATACATGCATCATCTAACATGCTTATCCTTGTGGGGTTGTCAAGGAGCGAGAAGCAGAGTACAGGTCGCCGCCTGCAGACGCCAGTCCATCACGGCAGCATCTGTATGTAAATCTAATTTAATTTGTAACAAACTGAATATTAGTTGTTTTTTGTTTATGTATGTTGCACCCAGTAGTTTGCTTTACAAGTAGTATGAATACATGCAACAGAAGTCATGGTGTTTGGAAACAGTCTCCTCATTTTATCATAATTCACTTTTGGGAGTTGATGTAGATTCTATTTTTCAGTCCTCCAGCAATGATTCCCCATATCTTTTACATGAAGTACTCCTGTCAATTAAAGGAGAAACTGTATTAAAGCTGAGAAATTATGGAATAAAAGTGAGATGGAAACTGAATGAAGCTGCATTTTTAAGGAACTTATTGCTTGTTCTTAAGAGTAAAAAATTCCACAGATGCTTACTTTCCTAATTTCAGAATAGAAATAGGAAAAATGCAAATTGCAGTTTGAACTAAATTTCTTTTGCACATTATTACCACACATTCTCAGTGCCTCAGCATTGAACCTCAAGGAAGAACCTGTTTCATTTTGCCAGAACTCTATTTCATACATATCAAGTGTGTTCGTCGTCTACCTGTGTGACCAAGGGCTCCAGAAGCCGCTCCACAGTCAAGGTGCGGATTTCAAGACTCTTTGGGTCCCATTTCAATAGAATAGGGGAAGTGGCAGTCGTCATGGTCTCTGTTGGGATTAGACGGACAGAAATAGTTAGGAAAAAAAAAAGATAACACAAAATCCCCTTGAAAAGTCAAAAAACAAAAATTAAATGTGAAGTCCTGAAATGACGACAAAACAAGTAAAACTACATACATATGTTCCTCTAAATCCACTGGGACCATTTGCATGCACAGAAATATTTGGCTGTGGCAGACTTAGGTTGGCTGGTCTGTGACACTGGTGGCTGCTTTTGTAAAGCTGCATTGTAATGTGAATCACTTTCATTGAAGCAACATTTAGGGGTCGGAGGGTTGAGTGACACTCAGCAAATCCTGATTCTATTCATCAAGCAAGCCAGGAGGACAACAGAAAAGCACACATAAATGGTTGACCGGTTCCCTAACTGTTAGGAACTGTAAGCACATTACAAGGTACATTCTTGCATAACGATATGACTTTCTACAAAATTAAAATTACCTAAGTTGTTAAGTTTAGCTTGAACTGGGGAAAGACGTTACTCTTTGTAAACATTTTGAGCTAGTTGCTATTCAGCAGAGTTTTGGCCTACATTTGTTCACAGTCTGAGCAGCATTTTGATTACTTAAAACTTTGTTGGTAAAAAATACAGAGTTGCTACAGGTCTGTAAAGCGAGATCATTCACTGAAAACAGTACAGAAAAACAGAGAAAAGTGAGGGGGAAAATAATTTTTGGGTGTGGTGGGGGTCTACACACTTATCTGACCAAAGTGCCATACCAAAAAAAAAACTATTTTGTGTGAAAGCAAGACTAGAAATGGTCTCAACGAAGCAGCATTTCAGAAATCAGCTTCCTAGCTTGTCAGAGCCTTTCCTTCCATACTGATGTTTTAAAATAATTCAAATTTAGCAAATGTTATATAAATTTACTCCAGAGGCTAAACAGCTGGCATGTGGCGTGCGGTGTGTTTCAGCAGAAGGCAGCATTGCATTGGGCCAGCTGTGACTGACCGAGTGTGCTGCCAATGTAAGTGAGGCAAAAGGGATAATAAAATGTGAATAAGTATGACATATCTGGGGCAGGGTTTTCTTATGCTACTCACAAAAGATTAGGGTGGATGTGTAGTAGGAAATCTGATAACTTTGATCAGATTGCCATCCATACCTTAAGGAGTTCACAACAGAGCATCGTCTTGAATATTTTCAAGAGGTAAGAAAATGTGTGAAAGAAATCAAAACCAATGTAACATTTTAAAAGTTAACTTTTTTTAGTATCACTCAGACAAGTTTTAAGCTACACAGTTTCCATAGTGTCAATTCCTGAATATTTTTTCACAATGTGATATTGTTTGATATCTATTTTATTTATTATTTTTGCTTTGCTCCTTCTCAAGAGTGACTACAATAAGCTGTGTGAGTTGAGATGTGGATCACAAAAGGTCAGAAGTGGTACAGTCTGCTGCCATAAATTAAGCCAAGCAGTTTAATGGCTATTATTTTTGCTTCAGTGCACTTATGCCCTTTGTTTAAAACAAGTTAACTAACCGCCAGATGCAGTACTATTAACATCACAAAACAAAAACAAAAAAGCATCGCTCTCTGTTCCTCAAAAGTGAATATTGGGGCAGGGAATAGGACAAGTAAATATAAAGATGTTATATTAATCTAATTTACCTTACTAAAATTCTATTTCAGCTGAAATAAATCTAAAATTACATTTTAGATCATCAGCAGCATTTTGCTATGATGTCTGTAAAATTACAAAATATAAGTAAAGGATTAAAAAATTGGAGATTGGAGCATGGATTTGATAAAACTTTGCACGGTAATCCTGAATTATAAGGAAACATGTAAATGCATACAAAACAATACATACCAACATCAAAAGATCCGACCAAAAACACTTTTGGTTGTTTTTTAATGCATTAATCTCCCATATGTTATCAATGTCGCCTAATCTGCAACATGTAATCTGCTTCAAACAGTCTAAAAACAAACATTGACATGCTTAGCAGGAACATAAGTTACTTGACGATTACACAAAATTGATAACTCCATAGCAAGCAACCTTGTTTTTTTTCCTTTTTACAGAAGGAGATTTTGTAAGTTTCACTAAGTGCTGCTATTCAGCAATTTGTTTTAGAGCTGCAAAGCAGACCTTTTAATGCCCAATTCATCACTAGCCTGCAGATACTGTGCCTGCTGAGTTTGGCATAGAAAGCTCATCAAAGTGCGGTTGTGTTGTTAATTAGCTTTCTTGCTTTGTGTGTTGGCCTCAAAAAGTACTTCAGTTGTCTCAGTTCATTTATCATGTCTGCCTATTCAAGATAAAATATACTGAGTGTTCACGTTTTCTGGTACAGGAATAATTGATGAAGAAAACTGGAACCAAAGATTGTCAAACCAATAGGTAAGACACCAGTGTACCCAACATGCAATAAACAGACTAATCCATGATAAGGGAAACATGCACATAAGAAATAACTTTTTGCAAAGTGCAAGAATTGCTTACAAAAATTGATATTTACATGAACGTTTCAAGGAAAACACACACACGCACACACAGATGAAAGAGTGGAGATTGTCACTGCAAAACATGTGCCTCTCTTATTTTTTCATAATTGTTCCCCGCAATCCAATGTTACTTACAAGCCCATATAAAATCAAAAGCTGTGTAATAAAAAGGTTAGAATATGGATACAGATTGGGAAGGGACGACGTAGACTCAAAATATTAATACAATTACTTATACTTATTGAAACTTTCATGGAAACAACAATAGAAAAATAGTAAAAGTGATCATTTCCTTGTGGCCCACAGCGCCCACACACATACATACTTGTGCACAATATTGCACAAGACTGAATGCATTGACTTTCAATGGCTTTTATACCCACATCTGTTACTGATATAAATACTGGGTTAATTAAAAATAAATAATTGCAAAGGTTCTCAATTATAACTTGATTTATTCATTTTCACATGCCAATTTGGTGTCTTGAATCAGTCATTTTGCTAAGTCATATTTTCTTGCAATGACATAATGTAAGCATTATGCCATTACATTCCTATGCAATCCTGCTTGATTCTCATTTCCCTTCAGTGCTAAGCTGGACACGGGCCCTGTGTCACATATATTACATTCCGTCACTGCTGACTGGATGACATATTTCATTATGAAGGTGCAAGGTTGGCAACAATGTCAGAGTTGTCATAATGGGATATGAAACAAGTTTGCCACATGCTGCTTTCCTAAGTAAGTTGGTTCATTTGTCAGGTGATGCAGGGTCTCCTGAATGTTTTTTGTTTTTTATTAACCATTAAACAATATTACCTTCTGTTCTGCTTGTGTCAGCTCTTCTAAAAGCTAAAGCTGATGACATGGCAGCGAGACAACTGCTAGCGGATGTGAAATGATTGTCTCATTTGGCCAGGTGTTTACCCTGAGCAGTTTGTCTATTTACAATAATTGTTTGTCGGTGCTCGATCACTAGGTTCATCACTGCCACATGGGTCAAAACATATTAGTAATTTTATAAATAAAAATTTAAAAAAACTTTGCTGAGTCAACTCTTTAATGAAAATAATTGGTAAGGAAAAAGTAAGGTTGTTTCTTAAAATTAATTTTGCCTTGTGTTCATGCATAACATAAAGCAACATAGAACTGTTGCTTCTGTGTTGCAACAAAAGCAACAGTAGTCCTATGTGCTCACTTAATAAATCACCTGTTCATTTTTATTTAGAGTGTAGCGGCATTTTGAAATCCCTGGTGGCATATTTAACTACATTATTAGACTTTATTAGGTGTCGCAATGCTTAGTGTATATGACACAATGGTTCATCCTAATCCCAAGACTCGCTTTTCCACCATTACTGAAGTATCTGCAAAACAAATGGTTATTCAAGCTCCAGTTTGACAGCATTATAAACCATCCATCCATTTTCTGTACATCCTTGTCCCTAGTGGGGTCGGGAGAGGTGCTGGTGCCTATCTCCAGCGAATGTTTCAGGCGAGAGGCGGGGTACACCTTGGGCAGGGGGCCAGTCTGTCGCAGGAATTATAAACCAAATATGTTCTATAATGCTGTCAGTCAGTTTCCTTAAAACTGAATGACTGGTTTCCAGGCCTCTCAGGTCTTATGGATCTGGCCTGCCCTGCATCCCTACAAACAGAACCAAACATAGAGAAGCAGCATTTAGTTTGTATGCAGCTCATTTCTGGAACAAACTTCCAGAAAACTGAAAACAGGTGAAACACTAGAGAGCACTCGGGACATGGCGGAAAAAAATTTATTTTGCGTTCCCTCGCAATACTTTTGTGTTACCTCGCAGTAAGTTTTGCGTTACCTCGCAATATGCTTATTGTAATATTTGCTGGTCTATTTTGCATTCAGTCACAAATGCCAATTTAAAATTTCAAATATATACACATAAAAAGCACCTCAGTAAAAACATGTTTACTCTTAACTCTTTGGTGCAAAAAATTTATTGAATATCGATTTGTTCACTGCATGTTTATGTGTGTTTATGTAAGGTTGAGATGGAACTGCACATGAAAAAAGCCCCTTTAAACCATTCAAACTACCAACACAAAAGACACAATCAAAACTGTCATATGACTTATTACCCCGTGATAATAACTAAGAAATAGTCCAAATAGTTTGGATGTATTTTTTCATCTTTCCTACTTATGGAAAGTTTCTGTTTATATCACAGGTTTGTGGTGCATTTCTATCCTAAAGGAAAAGATATAAAATTTCAGATATTTCACAACGAGATATTAAGATGTATGAAAAAACCTTATGCAAACCATACATAATAGCAGGAAGTACAATGGCCACCGTAAGAAAGGCTTGCAGTATTCAATTATTCCATATGAATAGATTAGTACATTATTGCAAGAGAACACAAAACCTATTGTGAGGTAACGCAAAAGTATTGCAAGGGAACACAATACTTTTGCAAGGTAACGCAAAAAAAAAGAAACCCCGTCTCCTAGAGGGCTGCGTAAAACATTGAGTTCCTTTATAACAAAACCCAGCTTTAAAAACCCAGCTGTTGTAGTGTTGCTTTTGAACCATAGAAAATGGAAGATTGCCCAAACTTTTGATGTGTACTAATGATTTTACACTTGACAAAATCCAATGTCTGTTACTAGCTTCACAATTGTTCAATGTATGACATGTTTGTGACGTTTTTATGTTTTCACTGTGTAAGACACTTTGAACTGCCTTGTTGCTGAGATGTGCTATGTAAATATACTTGAAACTACAAATTCTTTTGGACTACTTTCTAATAGTCCAAAGAAATAAAAATCAGGTCAGACCTCAAAGATCATTTTTCAAAAACAAAAATCTTTAAAATGTATCTTATACCCTAAAAATAAAATTATTTTTCAACAGTTACATTTGCTCTTAAGATAAACATAATAATGACAGCAAAACATTTAAACAAGAAATTACTATTAAACTGTAAAAACAAATGTATGAAAAATACTAAAACATTAGTTGCAGGTTATAGTACAGGCAAGTTTTATTTATTTATTTTTTTTCTTTTTAGCCGCACAGTATAAACTGCTTATTGCATGAACCAAGCCACGGTTCTTCTTTTACTCTGCATATCCAACTAGCTTTGTAAGTACAATCCCTGTCATTTGCTATTATATGAAAGTGTCCACACTGACCCAAATTCAGAGCAGAGTCAAACACACATCCTTAGATGGAGCAGTGGGGGTATCTCTAAAAGCAGATGTCAAACCCCAGTGTGTCAGCAATCACTGCTCTCTAGAGCCAAATTCTGAGAGTCTAATAAAAAATCTGCTAAAAGTAAAGCATGAAAACTTAAATTAACAAAGCAGCCAATATGTTTTGGGAACTGGTATGCCAGTAATGCAATGTACTGCTATTCTTGGGAGAGCTATATTGAAATACATGAAATATGCAAGACTCAATTGAGATGGAAGTTGGATTAACATAATTGTATTTTTCTTAATTTCATGGTCACCACCAAATTTGGAAAGCATAAACATTAACCCTTTCTATAGTTGCAATAATGTCTTGTTTTTTGTATGTTCCATAGGTGAAGTATTACCTCTTGTTAAACCAAAATCAATGCTGAATTAAATGAATATGCTCTATTTTACTTCGTGAGAATGTCTAACAATTTCACTATTAGACCAGAGTTTGGGTTGTGATGTGTCATCGCTCTAAATCTGCATATCAAGTGTAATGCATCTCAATATGCTTGCATTTTAAAGTTTGCATGTTTTACTTGTCTAAATCACACCACAGTTCAGTTAATGGTTAGTGTTTGGGATTAATTTGCAACAGAGGTCTCCTATAAATAGGTCAGTTGTGAGCGCTCATCTCTAATCCTACATCTTATGGAATTTGTTTATGACTTTGGTACAATGAAATGAAGTAACTAAGAAAAACTATTCCTATCCAATGTCAAACTGCATTCAGTTGCTTTCAGTGGCAATAAATATTAAATACAACTTATATCATTGTATATCTTGCAAACTAATGTTGATCAGTTACCATTGACATGGTAACTCATGAGTATCTGCTTCATTACATGCAGGGCTTTAGAAAAAGCGTGGTCAAGAGTGTTCAAATTTATGCTTATGATCTAAGTGATCAAAGTAAAAGAATTACTTTTTTTAGAATCTAACAAATGCTGTCACAAATTAAAATACGTTCTGAAATTGAAGTAAAGCTCCATTTAGCTTTTGAAAAGGGATTAATACAAATTAAGAGGAAAAATACTTCTTGAGTTCATGTCGCCGTTACTTTTAGATGTGTCTTTTTTCCACACAGTGAGACAAGAGATTAGCAGATAGTGACATTAAAATTTTGTTTACAAAGTTCCAGTCAAGGATATTTCACTTGGTTTATAAGACCAGAAAGCAGAAACAGTTTCATGGAAATGGGTCATAGGAGCTTATCCTTGTGAAACTTTTAGGTTCTTGCTATAGGGATGAATGTTCCACGTTTTAAGGTCTAATTCATTATTCGCAAAAAGGATTAAAATCTTGTAAATCACAGCTTAATTTAAGCCAAACTTTTTACACTTTTAGAACTTTAAAAAAATATGTAGCTTTATGTTATTAAAGCTAAAGTTTAATCAGCAATACTTTTATAACAAATTTATGTCAGATCATGATTTCTTGGTTAATGTCAAGTTATCATAACAAAGACATTTTGAATAATGTCAACTTTGTATTAAAAGTGTCATGATTTACCAAATGACACTTTATGACAACTGTTATAAATATTCATGAAGACTTACTCATGTTCATGACAGGTGTTATGACAGTCTTATTCACAACCCGTCAAATAAAGTGTTTCCCAGTTACCTCCACAATTCGGTGGACACATTGTGGCTGGGCTGCATTTGATAAAGACTGTCATACATACGACATATTAATGCGCAAAAAAGATTTTTGCGGTGATCTGTATTTGTAGATGTCTGTGTTTAATTTAATTTAAATAAAAAACCGTTTCCCCTGTCTGATACAGTTTTATTCTTGAAAACACCTCTGCATTTAAAATATTTTTAAAATGTAAAATATTCTAATAGAAGGATTAGTGCATACATCTGCAACAGCTTTTCATTTTAATTGGGTAGGACATTCTGATGAAGGATGTGATATTCTTGTGGTTTCGTCATGTCTATAAATTGTTCCAATGCTAAGCTAAGCATAACTCCTAAGCTTCCACTTCAGTCCCGTCACACAAATAATGTTATCCAATGTATTTAACATTAGCACAACCCGCTGTAGTTTTCAGTTTGTAAACATGACGGTAGCAGTTTTGGACACATAGCACTGACAGATAGACAAGGTAGCAGTGGATAGTCAGAACACCGGTCTTTTCTTGACCAGTGAATTAATAAAAGCCTGGAATTATCTGCCCCAGATGGAAACAAAAAGCTGATAAAAGGTGATTTTGTTTTTTAAGAAAAGAGGTTGTCTGCTTAATCTCACCCACTACAAGCTGTTACAGCAAGCAACAGCTGTATCATCTTGATTTACTTCAACAGCTAGCATTCAAATTTTCCAAGGTAAAAGAGAAGTCAGGCTGTTGCCTAACAACAGAAGTTAATTTACCAAGACAAGACACACAATGTGTGGAGGAGGAACTGGTCAATCCTAGGAGATGTAAAAATCCTGAGAGAAGCGAGACTTCTGAAATACAAAAGTTACTTAAAAAAAGTAGAATAGAGTAACGCCATTTACACAAATTATATTTAAAGACACATACTGACATTCTGTCAGACATATCAAAATTTTCTACTGAGCTGTAAGAAATTATCTTTAATAACTTTCCACTGCCAACATGGTTGGTTGATCCTGAATGGCTGAAAAAAACATAATGGAAGTGAAGGAGGGTGATGTGATTGTGAATTACTCATTATTGAACTGTGACTGCTCTCTAAATGCCTCACACAAACAACACAAAGGTAACTAAACCCCACTGTAAGTTAGATATGTCATAACACTATAAAATCAAATTTACAACAATTATGGTAAAAAAGGTCACATTTTAACACTTAAAAACATTTTGTGTGCAGCCAGAAATGATTAATGATGGTGTTCCTGAGGACCTCCAAGTTAATTTAACCCAAAACTTTAAAACTTTATAAAGTACTCTATCCTTGCCATGAATAATGGTAACTTTATGACAACATTTCTGACACAATTGTAAGATTATTAAGTTAAAGAGCTAAGATTTTTCTTAGTTGTAACTATACTCATCAATAGGGAAACCAACCAGGACAAGAAGCAATTTTGTAGGAGTTTGTAGCATTTAGGGTACCTAGGAAAATATCCTTAAAACTGTAGCTGAGCTGTTGTTGAGTTCAGAGAGATGAGCATCTACTACAAAGAGGTATAAAGTTAAACACAAGCAGCCTTTCTGTATAGACCAAATGAACTAGAGCACAGGTTGTGCTCTGTAAAACTGTCCTCCACATAGCCATGATAAAGTGAATGTGAATGTATAAATACCATATTATGAAGTGCATAACCATCTGTCATGGGGAATAATAATGTCATTCACTTTAGGCAGATTATTTAATAAAAGAGAACAATATAAAATTGAAACAGAACAGTAAAAGATGCATGGTTGAGGTCACAAAATTATCCACTGAACCAAGAGTAAATATTTCTTGCTAACTGGATGCAAAGGGATAATTCCATGAATTTTTAAACTGAATTTTAAACATATTTTTTGATTTTTCAAAGATAGTTTTAAGACAAGAAAATAAAACTATCTTTGAAAAAGTTACAAAAAAATCTTAAAATACCAGGGGTACACTTGTTTCTCTTAGAAAAATTGACTCATAAAAAATTGATAGCTGATGTTCTTTTGACTTTCTTCCTTCCTTCCTGTTTGTTTGAGCATAAACATTGGTCACAGATTCTACCCTTTCTTGAATTTTCCAAATGAATCCACATGAATAAATCAAGCCAAAAATTTGGTGAAGCGTACCAGAATGTATATTAAAAAAATCTGGCCTTCCAAAACCCATAAAAAGCTTATTTGATTTCTTTTAGGTTGAACATTACAGAAAGCTGTTTTGAGATTAATGCTTCAGCAGAAACCCTTATTAGCCATGACTACAACTCTCAAAACCAATTGACCAAAACAAATACAGTATAAACAAGATTTGTGACAACAACTAAATTCATAGCATAGCAGATTAGCATAACAAAATCAAAGTATCTTCTATAAAATGCTCGGTGTCACATTAAGTCAACTTCACATTCACTCTGCCCTTAGACTCTTTCCACATAGCCTTCTTTGGCTAAAAGCAAAGTTTTCATAGCATTCTGAAGTACAATCAAAATGCAACTATAAGAAGATCCACATTTGACATTTGATCAAACAACTCAACTGGAAACTCCAAAAAGGATAACATACATTCAGACTCTTTACATCAGTTATATATTTATATTCCTTCCTTCCTATATTTATTTAGCAGCACTTGTTCTTCAATGAAGAATAAAAAGCTTTAGAAGGTAAATGGGTAGAAAGTTCAGTAAGTAACTACAAGTGAGTTGTTTAAATCTCAAAACCGCAACTATCAACCAGAAGCAGCTTAATAATAAGACCAAGTTATATGTTTTTATTTTTTATTCAATTATCATATCAAAACAACATTTTCTCATATTACATATTGCATGTTTCCTAATATCATGCATCCCTAAGAAGGATAACAGACATGGGTAACTGAAGATGGATGGATGAAATGATTTTTCCTTCTGGTCAATCATAATGCTGTGGAAAATAACAGTTGGTAGAAAGACATTAATGTTCATGGACCTTTCAATGGGTACTGTGGGTGCAGTTCTGGTGTATGGAAAATGCATATAATAAGAATTTGAAGAGAGTAAGCTCATTCATTCTTGCTTCCCCATGCTGCTGCTAACAGTATATTTTAAAGCACTGCTGGCTCATCTACTTAATTGTTCATCATTATACAATATATTTTTCGTCTTTCAACAGTCAAGTGTTGAAACACACTTGGCGTCTTTCAACACAGTCAACACAGTATATAAATGGAATTATACTCAGTTTATATATGGAGTATAAATGGAAATAAAATCCAGTTAATTAAGCATATTCCCATATCACATTCCATTCAGTGGAATGACAACACTATTACAACATATTATATCATGTTAAAAACATACAGTAAGTACAATCTTTACCACACTGTCTCAGTGTATGCTGTCAAGACAATTCAGTTTCACACCAACACATAAACTATAGCTTTTGATTGTGTCTGTGTTGCTTTTATTGCCTCATTTCCTAAAAACTATCAGGCACATGTGCACAAGTGAGTAAAAAGTAGAGGCTAACAGCACAAGCAATCCTGTTCCAGTTAGAGGGGAAACCATGGCTACCTCAGAGTCATGCTTCTATTTAACGACAGGGGGGTTTATGGTAGTCTGTCAATAACACTCGCTCTCCCAGGAGACAGGAAACACAAAACACTCCTGGCTGTCATTGATTGCATAGTCTTGCTCATAAATTGTGTCCTTTCCTTAAAACTGACTGAAAGAAACGGACCGTCTACCTCAAATCACATGCAGTAGCTGATTCAGAACATTTAGATGATTGAATAAAGATGACTGTCAGGTCTTGCAATATCAGCATTAGGAATGTACTGGCATACCAGCTGAACTGTGTCTTCAAAATGATGATTTTCTTCAATGAAGAACAAATCGTCTTGTAACTGTCAGGACTTGAGAATGGATATTTTTCAAACTCATTTTAAAGCATAAAGTACTAACAGATGCAAAAAATCTCACAAACTCACACTAGCAAAATATGTTTGGAGGTTTAGCAATTGGTAGCACTGCTGTGCAACAACAGAATTCAGAACTTATGATGTACAGTAAAAAATAATATATATTGTATTCTAAACAGTTAATCAAAAAGTACTGTATAATTAAGGTCTCAGGCAGATGGTTAGACAGTGATAAACATATGCAACTATTTCCCAAAGGGCGGGAGAGAGTCTGTCCAAGCTTGGCAGCCGGAAAGCACAGCTTCTCCCTTGTCTGCTTCCCATCATTATCTAGTAAAGGACATATTCTGAGATGCACAAATTGTTAGCTAAAATAAATATCAAGACAGTTTCAAGAAACTCCTGAAAACCCGTTTTCATTTCTGCTTACTTGTTGAGTTTGAAACCCTGATAAAAAATTATTGTACTGAGGTATGTTTAAAAAAAAATTTATTTTAATTATTTTTAGATAGTTTTTATTGAAAAAGGGTTAGCTCTTATTTTACTGTCGTAGTGATATGTTTGTTAGTTTTTTCCATTTTAGTTAGTCAGCATTTTGGTCTTTGAAATGGGCTTTATGATAAAACAGACAGTCATGTTGACAAATGGCATTGACGAATATTAAAATATTTCTTCAATCTAATTAAGCCACTTTGAAAAAGGTAAAATGTTCAGAGTTAAATTTAAAACAATTGCCCAGTGACCGGAATAGGCCAATTTTCAGCTTGATAGGGGACCAGCCAGTCGGAAAATAAACAATTTGATCCTTTTCAGATTGGTGACACCACTATGGGTAAGTGCTATCAGGTCACGTTAACAACACTACTCTGTAATGTGGATACTGTAACTGAGGGAAGAAGCTAAATATTAGAGTACAAATAAAGTGTTTAAAAATGCAAGCAGATTAAGCACAAAGATGAAATAAGCCATTTCACAGGTAACTGATTTCTAGGACATGTCAGAACATGCTGAGACATACCTGTTTGATTCAGGCTGCAAGAGAGTGAGAGGAACCAAGACTCATAAGATTACACACAGGCTGAAAAAAAAAAATGTTTATTTGTGTAATCCTTTTGAGTTTTCAACCTATATCATGAGATATTGTGAATTTAGATAAATTGGCAAACTTGTAATTTCATAGATATAGTAAGAATCTAATCATGACTGATCATGACAAAACTAGAAACACATTCCCTCCGGGTGTGTTTAAAGTTATTGCAAAGTGTGGATTCTAAGTTTTCTAATGGTGTACACATACAAAAATGAAGAACATATTGCCATTTAAATGTTGACGCTTTGCAAATTAGATCAATAAAAATTCTTCTGAATCAAAGCTTCCAAAGAATTGTCCCCAAACCGCCATGAGCTACCTAAGAGTGTCAAAGAAGGCTCTTCCTGCTTTGCAGTAATCCCGACTCGGTTACTGCAAAGTAACTTGAGTCCTATCGTTCAGGGTAAAAAAAGCAGTTAAAAAGAATCAGATCGTTCGTGAACTTCGGATCACTACCCCACAACCGGACCCCAGTTAAGTGGAAGAAAAGAATAAATATAACATTCTAGACAATGTTTTATTTCAACTTGAAGAAAGCCAGACATAATAAATATAAATATTTTATTTTAAGTGTTACAGCTACTAGATGCGGTTAGTCAGCGCGACGTACACCACTGTTCATTGGTGTGAGTTTCTCTAACAGCACAATTTGCAATTTTAAAACCCCTGAAACTACCTTCCAAGCATGCAGTAGTTTCTTCATCATTTCAACTAGTAGTATGCTTTGCAAAAAAACAAAGAAATACACTATTTTCTCAAACATTTCTGGTTTTTTTATCTTGTCTATGTTCCTGTTCCTGGTTTTCCTGTAGAACCTCACATATTATTTCAGTAATACACAAGGACACTAGTTTTAGTAAAGTTACCCATGCACGTATTTGCTAAAATGAGATGCTAAAGACAGTTTAGAAAATCTGATCAATATACATTTTGTGTCCTTTTTAAATTAGTAAATCTTTTACAAATTGTTATTCTCAAACATCTGGCATGATGCCTTTGTAAACAAGCCCTTATGCCAAAATGATTAGAGAGAAATATTTGATAGCTGTTAGTATCATATTTGTTTTGTTTTGGCTTTTTGTATTGTACCTAAAAACAAGATTTGTTGTGAAGTCTTGTTGTATAATTGAATCAAAGACTCATCCATCGATTGTCGAGAAGGGTACAAATTTTCTAATTTATTCTTTGTAAAAGAAAAACATACTTATTTTCTTATTTTATGCTCATTTATTACCTTTAGCAAAATGCCTGTATCACTTTTCCATCAGAAACAAACTTTCTGGTTGGATGAATAAAACAAATCTAAAGTCTGGCAGGACTATGAATGATTTCAAGCATAACAATACTTAAAAAAAAAAAAATGTGTCAACTGTAGTTTGTTCACTTATGTTGGATAGAATAACCACCATAGCGAGTAACAGTGAAGAAGACAAGCAGAAAAAGACGCAGACAAGCAGTGACAGAGAGGGTGTGCATGCCTTTCTGACTATCATGAGCTCAGATGCTAAATTGAGCTATGCAACCTCTACAAGCCCAGGGGATCCTGCATCTCCAGTTACACTGAAGGGAATGTGGCAGACTACACTGGGTCTGACTTCTACTGTAACTGTACAATCGTTGCGTCCACAAGGCTGACTGCACTGAAGTGATTTAAATAAGTTTATTACGCTGAAAGAGAATTTTGAACTGCTGAAGAACATGCAGCTCCACAGAAATGACAATTTGCGCTACAACATATACGGGAGGCAGAAACATTTCACCTGCACTTCATGTGAACACTTAAATCCAGTTGTTATACACATGTCAAAGCTCGCAGCTTTCTTAATCGTGTTGTTTGTTGTGCTAAAAGCGCTCGTTGAGACTCCGTTCTAAAGTAAGGGTGAGGCATGTAGCACCACTTTGCTACTTCGCATCCTCGATTCAAGGAAGATGACACAATGGCTAAATCAGAAACACACACGCTGTAGATTAAAATAACTTTTCCATTAACTACTGCAGAAATGAAGCGATGAACTCCAAACAGTCTCTAAACAAAGACATTTCTGGACAATGAAATAAGACAAGAAAGACGAGGACACGCACACGCACCAACTGCACTTCAGTTAACACATCGGGCGCTAATTAGGAAACTGCTGGTGAATAATTAAACATCCCCGAAAGCAAGTGTGCGAACGCGGATTTAGAACCAGAAGTGCCCGGTGCCCGTTAGCTTAGCCGCAACACTAGCCTAGCAGCCTGGCTCATCTTCGCCCGACAAGCTTTCAGCACCGGAGCTCACTGGATAGCAGCGCTGGGGAGTGAGAAAACACTGAGATTTTCAGCTAACGGGACTATTCCAGCTCAAAAAATAAAGGTCGTGCCACCCTGTAGCAGAAATATTAAATATGCAGACTTTCCATGCAGCTACACCTTAAGTAGGCAAGATGGTAAGCTGTGGTTACAATGCTGAATGAAACAGCCGGACCTCGCCTAAGCTAATGTTAGCTGCACGTCTCCGGTCGTCAGTCGGTGCAGTGAGTGTAAGGCTATAGTCTGCTAGCAAAATAAATCTTTCAGCTCACAAGCCTTCTCTACCAGCTATATACGCACCTTTAACCGTTGAAGATAACTCCTGTAGCAGGTCCACAAACTGTGCAGCAGCAGCAGCAACGCCTGGTCTCACTGAGTGCACTCCCAAAGAAAAACGGCGTCCTCCTGATCCGTTAACCTCCCCGGAGAGTAACAATCGGCTCGGTCCGGACGCTCTCCTTAATCTTGTGGTGCTGAATCTGAGGTTTACACGCTTCTGTCGGTGTGTCGGAAATGCCTCTCCTCCTCCCACGGTTGCTGCAAAATAATGACCCCCTCCCAGCGCTCCTACCGCAACAACGATGCAGGCAGGTGCGGACGACGATGCGCTAGTAACGGCGAGCTTTGCAAAATAGTGGCCCGTCTGCTCGTCTCCAGCATTGGCAAATCAGGAGCGGCTCTTTCTGTCGTTGACGCATGCGTACTCTTTAGAGTGAGCAGGATTTTTTTTTTTTTTTATTTGCAACATTGTACAAGTGGAGATCCATTCTTACCGTGGATGTTGTTCAACTCATGCAGTAATTTATTACTCCGCTTTTATGCAGGAATATCTGAAGATTCAAAATAAAGAAGAACGTCATCAAAAAGTTTATTTCAGTAATTCAGTTCTAAAAGTGACATTCATGTATTATAAAGATTCACTGCACGTTTTTCAAAAGTTTTTTTTGTTCATTTTGATGATTTAGACATACATAACTGATGAAAACTGAAAGTTATTTTTATTAGAAAAAAATAAATATCACATATTAATAGTAATTCTAACTTCCTGAGATCCACCTGCATATGTGAAGTCATTAAAGCCTTTTCTGTTTTGCTTGTAAATACTGGAAATTTACCCAAAATCTGTGCATGCGGGTTCTATTAATTCTATGGCATTACATTCTTGCTGATATTGATGGTGACTGTTCTTATTGCTTACAAAAGAAGATGCACTAATTTATAATGAACTATGTTTCTCAAAGTCAATAAGGTAGTATTCTCAATCTTCAGCAGAAGAAAGACTTCTTTCTTCTGCTGAAAGAAGTGCAGTTCTTTTTCTAACTTTTCCATTGGTATTCTCCCACCACCAATGGAAAAGTTAAATTTCATATAGAATAATATTATGTTATGGCCTACACAATCATGGAACTGATATTTGCTCTTCAGTTACTGACACAAGTCACAGCAAATAATTGTAGATTTTTGGAAAGTGTGGGTTAATATGGATGGAAATTGTAGTGAAAGAAAAATGTGTATTACACATCTGAGATAATTGTGAATCAAAGTTAATTTAAAAGAATAAGTATTTTTCTGATTCTTGCTTTAATATGACACTTTATGTTTTGTTTTGTTTTAAGAAATTTAATTCTGGGAATATTCTACTTTGCACAACATATTTATATAATCAATTTATTTTTCTTTATTAGAGAACTAAACCTTTTCATAATGTTTGAAGTAACTTTGTTGAAACCTCCAAGGAAGTTATTGATTATAAGGGAAACATATTAGGTTCACATTTGCTATTTTGATATTTACAATGAGAGATGCTCATATGACACCACATCAGCAATGAAGATGGTTGTTGGTCACAGAGAGAAAATTGATGTCAGAAGTAATACAAGAAATGTTCCCGTTTGTATTTTTGTGTTTATTGTTTGTTCTCAAACAATCTTCCTGTTTAAAGCTGCTTAGTGCACTGTTCTGTAACATAATTTAATCTCAATGTAGACATAGTTTGTTACTTGTAAAATAAGATGTTATTGTCAGTTTTCTATTTCCTTTACTATTTTTGTGCTGCATTAAATTGCTGATTAAAGCCCCCCCACACACATACACACACACAAGCAATGCATCTGGAAAAAACTTTTTGAATGCTGCTCCATAAACATTTCAGATGGTGAAATGACAAGATTATGTAAAGTGAGGAGTATTATCTTTTTATTTACTCATATTTTAAAAGATCTTGGAGTTTCTTTTGCTTGTTAGAGGGAAATAATACCATTCCAGGTGCTTGGAGACAAACATTTTATACTTCACAACAACAAGTCCAAATTATCCAGTTATTCCAGGTGCTTAATTACAAATTCAGCAATGTGACAGTATCAATTAATTGGCAATAGATCATGCATTTCTCATCTACCAGGGAAATTATGTGTGTTAGCCTGATTGCACTGAATTTCATTAAAGTTTAAGCTGGATGTTAGCTGAGTTGGAAGCCGTTGCAATCAAAGTCTAAATCATAATGCAAGATACCTGAGTGAATCAGATCATTAGCATCCTTTAAGGCTTGTGAAAAATGTTTTCATTTCAGGGATTTTGAGTTTTCTTAAAAGATTTATTTTCTATTAAAACAAATCTATCCTCATTCTAAACCACTTCTATTTTCTATTCTATTATTTATTTTTGTGTACTGCCTCTGCTTGTTTTATCAATATATATCATTTACCGGGCTTGCTAGCTAACGGTTTTCTTTAGAATTGTCCTTAGATGCATTCAAGCTTTACTTTCTGTGAGCCTCTGAGCTGACACAGTTTGTAGAGAACAAAATCACCATGGGAATAAACCCATCTCTGAGTTTGACAAGTTGTCAGCTTACTCTATTGTGTGTAGCGCAAGCCAAAAACCTTGGGCAGTTAAAGACCATAAATATATTTTTGTTTGTAGAGCTATGCACCAAGATTTCCTCTGAGATTTAAAGTGAGAAATGATGTTCATCCAGTGTGCATTTACTTTGATGTATGTCCACAAACCCCACACTCACCACAACACAGTACAGTTTCTTTCCTAACTTTAAGTTATTCTATTCTTCAGGGACTGTCATCACCACATGTCCCTGCACTGGCTTTTACTGCTCTTACAAAAAGAGGTCATCATTGGATCAATCTGCTGTACTCAAGAGCTCTACCAAAAAAAAGAGAGAGAGGAAAAGTGTTCAAATCTCAAAGCCCTCAAAATCCAACTCTTTATCCTCAAAGAGAAAGAATTAAGGACAGTAAAAGGGGACTGAGGTAACTTGTTTTTAATTGACAACAGATTGTGATATCACATAACCAGACTGAGGTTTTGTTAGCTCCTCTCTAATGTTGTGCAAACATTATTCACATTTCCTGAATCATGAGGGGGCACTTCAAATGACCTTGCAATCAAAAGCACAACTACTCTGGGTGGGAGAATCTTTTAGGCAAAAGCTCTTCTTCCAGCACTTTTGTTAAAAGCAAATCTGAAGTAATTTCAGGTTTCTCGAAGGAGATTGAGAGTACCTTACAGACTTGGAGAAACATAGTGCATAATAAGTCAGTGTGTCTTTTGCTGCATACAATGAAAACTGTTGTCAAAGGTATCAGCAAGAACATAATGTCACTATCTGCATGTAAAATAGAATGCAGAGATTTATAATATATTTCCAATATGTAGAAGTAATTGACTTACAGGTGCATCCAGCTACTTAGAACATCTTCATAAAGTGGAACACATTACATATGCATTATGCTCAGAGCACTATTTTCAAGTATTTATTTTCTTATCAATTTTGATGATTATACCAAACATCTATCATGACAGCTGACGGAAACCTCAAATTTAGTTTTTTGGAAATTACATAAGACAGCTAAAAAAAAAGGATAGAAATGTCTTGTTATGGCTTATGCAAGAATAGGAAAGATTTTTGACTTGACAGTTGTCCAACAGAGACACCATCCACACGGAGGGTAGATAAAAGGTAATTGCTAAAGATGGCCAGGTTACTGAAACACTTACTTTGCTCCTTTTAATAATGTCTGATCTTAATGTCTTAACTTTTTTTAAATTGTCCTCTTGTGTTCAAAAAATGTATATGATAGGCTTGAGGTTTCAGTTGTTCATGTAAATGATAAGTCTTCATGAACAAGGTTACTTGAGGAGCACCACAGGGTTCTGTGCTTGGACCAATTATTTATACAATATTCTTCTGTCAGGTTCATCTACCTAACCATTCTCAAACAGAATAGAAAAGAGGGAGACAAGTGAGGTTTTTAGATTTACTTGCAAGGAGAACGGACAGGAGCGTGCTTCAGTTACAATCTCCTACCCGCTCTGAAGCCAGCTCCTCCCGCACCCTTTCTTTTTATTTCCTTAGGGCGGTCCTAGGTACATAGTTGATTCAATTATCTTGAGTTAATCACATAGCATAGCTGCTTCTTCTGTTCTCTTGAGTCACAGGTATGTTGCACCTACGAGCTTCCGTAATGTAGAGTGCAAAGTTCAGAGTTCTTGTTTACTTCCTTCTGTAGAAACAATGCAGGAACTGATGAACCCACAGAACAATGAGGTGTCTTGTGCATCCGTGGTCTCATGTACAGTTCCTCTGTCTTTGGTTCATAAACTTCGATCCTTAATCATCCATTGTTTATTCTGCCAGGTCAGTTATCACTCTTGCTGCAGACCATCTGGTATCAGCTCCCAATTTGACACGCTTAGATGTCTTCCTGCAAGCATCTCTCATAAGGCACATATTCCAAAAGCAAACAGACATAGAGTATTTATATTTGTAATTAATTTAAACGTATCAAAATCCCACTGCTTTTGCACTTATGAAAACCTCTGACGCCTTCCAAAACACAAAGCCTGTGCTTTTGGAAATAAAAGGGGCTGCGTAACTACAGATGCAAGCCACACTTGGTATTTTTGTTTGTAAACATGTGTCATTTATGCTACATTACTTTGTGTTATCTTGTTTCATAAATAGTAATAAAATTCGTTGACATTTGAGGTGGTAATGTGACAAGGTTCAAGGACGTCTAAGGATGTTTTCACACCTGATAATCTGGTAGACAGTTTGATTTGGGACCAAAATTTCAACATTTGTTACATTTTCAGCTGGTGCGGTTCACTTTCACACTTAACTATGTCAAACGATCTAAACAAATTGGCAAAAACTTTTACCCTCTTCGCCTGTTTTGACGCTGCACAAAGCACTACTGAGGGAAACGACACGGAAACTCCTGAAGAAGACACTGAACATTTTTCACAAAATGCAAACAAAAATGGAGTGGCGTCGTATTGCTGTTGGATTTGTCTTTTGTTTCTGATAAGACAGCAAGCTGTTCCTCCCACTAGCGCTAGACTTTCACATTTGTTTTGTTTGAATTTATTCAGAATGCCCTGCGCTACAGTCACTTTCCTGCTTTTGGAGCGGTCTCCGGTCCATTTAGTGCGGTTTGAATACGTATGTGGATGCCAGAGTTCACTTCAACCGAACAGAGACCTAAGTTTGTAGGCAGAGCAGAGTTAGCTTTTTTCAGTGCACATCAGAGCTCAATTGCGCATTCACACCTTCCCAAACAAACCAGACTTCGTAGGCAAACAAAAGTGAACTAAATAGGGCTGGTGTGAATGTACCCTAAATGTTTTCACCATCCACCGAATACTCAGTATTAGCATGTCAGCTTACATAACCACTCATTGTTGACTACTCAGTTGTACATTTATTAGTTT
>CAEFZY010061621.1:0-24212 GCA_903066815.1 Brachyrhaphis roseni
GTGTGTCTTGTTTCCCTGATTGCCTCCCTGTGTATTTAGTCCCTCCGTTGTCTTTGTTCTCTGTCGGGTCCTTGTCTAAGTTCGTCTGATGTTCGTTGTCCTCCCGTAAGGCCAGTTGCTACCGGCGTTGGACCCTGGTTTCCGTCCAGTCGTGCTGCCTGGCCGAGGACTTATTGTCTGTGTCGCTGTCCATTCGTTTGCCTCGCGCTACCTGTGATGAGCCTCCTGTTTTCCGCTCAGCAGTGCTGCCCTGGTTTTTGGACTAATTATTCATCATTAAATCTTCATTATTCTCTTACCTGGGTCTCCAGCGTTTGCCTCACCACCTCACACCGCACCGTTCATGAAACTTATTGTATTTCTAGGCCATGAAAACCTTCCAAGTAAATTGTGCACTATTAGCTCATAAGAACGTAATTTTAATGAGTTTTTGGATTAAAAACAGAGTGACTGCTGAAGCTTGCTAAATACTTGAGGAAATCATTGAAGTTAGGCATCGTAGGTGTAAAAATGCTTTTCTCACCTCCTAGAGTGAAAAAAGGAAGTTGACTTAAGTTATTTAAAAAGTTGAATATAAATCCTGAAGGTATTCAGTTAGATTATGTTTATTTTACATTACACTCTAAAAAGGGTTTTTGATTTATATTAATCACTCTCAATTTATTTGGTTTAGTGATGACAACTTACTTTTTAGTGTTCAATAAACTCAAAAGTTAAAAAAACTAACTTAAATTAACATTACGGAACATTTTACTTTGACTTTTGAGTTCAATGCCAGTTTTGAATCCTACCTCTGACCAACTCAATTTATTATGTTCATCAAACTCAAATCATTGTTTATCCAACTCAATTTACTAAGTTTTTATAACTTAATTCATTATGTGTGTTTAAGCAAGTTTAAGTTACTCTTACATTTATTTTTGTCTAATAAATAATTAAAATCTCTTTGACTAAATTCTACTAAAAGCCAACTCAAACTTTTAAATTGTTCCAAACTAAAAAGCTAAAATATCCAAATTACATTATCACTCACATTGTACTTAAAATACAGCTAGAATTTAAATTATTTTAAGTGTTATTTTAGTTTAACTTTAACATGTTATTTTAGTTTTTGTAAGCTCCTGTACACTGAGAAAAGTAAGTAGTTTACCCAACTTAATTTATTAAGTTTGTTTAACTTAATAATTAAGAGGGGGAAGACATGCATGAAAGGTCATCTGGCTGGAATCAAACCTGTGACAGTCATCTCAAGGACTTAGGTCTCCTCCGTGAGCTGTGCTTAACCCCTACACCACCTGTAAGATCTATCCATGGTGAAACTTGTGTCATGACGTCAGACGTAGGATACAAACATGGCATTGAACTTAGTGTGTGTTTGAGTCTTTGAGTGAGTTTTGGATGAACTGAAATCCAATAAATAGGACAGCAAAAGGTCCTAAATAGGATCTTTTTATTATTTATTTATTTTTACAAAATTTTAACCAGGTGATAGCACATCTTTACAGACAAAAGGGTTTTTTTATTTTTTATTTTATCTATCTTAAGTGCAAAATGTACTTAATCCTTGTACAATTTTGGCTTAGTTACTGCTCTGACTATGTTGTTCTTTGAGCAAATTAACTTTTTTAGAGTCTGTATACTCCAGTCAATGATTAATCCATTACTAAACATACTATAGTTTATTAATCACGATTAATCTAATTAATTGTTTCATCCCTAGCCTATAAATATTAAAATGTGGTTGGAAAATTGTTCAGGTTGATCCAGATGGCCAAGCAAACATAATTCTCAATACCAGGCTTAACCTGGACTATTGGGACAAAAGTGTCTTAATATTTCTGAGCGAAATGGAAACAATGACTCTGCAACATTAAATATTTATAAAATGATGTGCATTAAGGTGGAAGTGATTAAGTTTTAACTGCAGATTTATTCCCAAGAGCTCTGAATTTTTCCTCTGAATGTGACGCCAAAACACAACTGCACAGCTGTGGTTCGATCCATTCTTGTATTTCAGGGAAAACGCGGCGTTAAAATTCTCCAGAATAATTGTCTAGACTCGAGCAGGTCATTTTATTTGAATAAACCAGCCTCGCATGTGGTTCTGGATGCGAGCCACTGCTGCCGAGTTTTAGAGTATGAATGACACACATTGTTGCTTTGCGTGACAGGACACCTTTTTCCTTTTTTTCCTCTTTTTTTCTTGTGTGTTGTTTTCATGCCATATGGGTTTTCTCCGGGTTTTTTTTTACTTCCTCCCACATCTCAGAAACATGTTCACTTTATTGGTGGTTCAAGCTTGGCCTGAGGGATCCTCAGTCAGACAGCCTTTTGATGGACTGGTTACCAGTTTAAGCTCCAGCAGGCATGTCATTCTCAGAGCAAGATCAAACTTGTAAGGGAAAAATAAATGAGAACTTTAGGAAAAAATCTACATCCTGTTGGACCTCAATTACAATGAAAAATAAAAGCCAACATTAAGATGTTCACTGTTTTGGCTTTGTTATCACCATTAGGTATTTAAAATGATCAAACAATTTTTTTTATATCAAACAAAATCACCTGAGGAAATTCCAGAAAAACTGGTTTTAAATGATATAGGTCCAAGTGAAAAACTTGGTAAAACATATTATTAGGGTGTTGTCACACCTTATAGTCTGGAAGACTTGGTTTGATCGGGGACAGAAATTGCAACATTTGTAACATTTTCAGCTGGTGTAGTTCACTTTCACACTGCACTGTGTCAAATGATTCAAACTCTTTGAAAAACCTGTTAAGCCCCTCGCCTGTGGTAGTGCTGCATCAAGAACCACTGAAGGATCAATAAGAAAACCTCTGGTCTGTTTTGTGTTCACATATGCATTTGAACCACACCAGAATTCACCTCAACCAAGACCTTGGTTTTTAGGCAGACCAGAGTCTGCTTTTTTGGTCCAAATCAGAGTGTGTTTGTGCATTCACTCCTCCCCAAAGGAACCAGACTTTCTAGGGTAACAGACAAAAATTCAACTAACGCGGCATAAACAAGACTGGAGTGAATCCAGAGTTGGGTAGCAACTGTTTATATTTACTTACTTAAGTTTACTTTTTGAGGGAAAAATACTTTTAGGAGTATTTTTACTACTCCTACTTGAGTAAAATTTCTGTATACTCTGCCCACTGTGAGTAACTTCAGCAAATGAAGAACAAACTTATTTCAATCCAAAAATTCACCGAACAGGCTCACACCTGCAGTTTTTGTTAGACTTTCAAAAGTTTTATATTGAAATTTATCATTTGTCTCATTGTGTCATTTTGTAATTAAGTTATATAAATGAATTATTTTCACTTTGGTCCTTAAAATACTAAAATCTTCTCATGACTATATTTTTAAGTCACATGTGAATAAATTTATTCAGGGCACAAGTCATTAAAAATCATGGCGGTGCATAAAATTTCACAATTCCAGTGTTTCCATAAGAAACTAATTTAAAATCGCAATTAAATAAGCTTGTTCTTGCATAAGTCATTAAAAATCAGGGCAGCAATGACTGTAAATAGTTACATGAGATATAGTCATAATTCAGCCTCAGAAGAGACATCGGCATCTTATTCAGCCGTTGGAGTGACAAGCTCCTTATAATGTATTTTCCGCACTATAAGGCGCACCTAAAAGCCTTCAATTTTCTCAGAAGCCGCGCCTTATAATCTGGTGCGCCTTATATATTGACCACTTTATTAAAGTGTTTTAAATGTAGTCATTTATTTCAGCCACTGGGTGGCTTTCCGTTCATATTTACTACATCTCGTTCATGGATCTGAGTATTGAGTGGTGCGGCTCTCAAGGCAGACTTCGTTTATTACATTGTTCTATTGTGTGCGTCCATTGAATGTAAGTAATACTGTTGTTGGTTTAGTTCGGTTTTATAAATGTCTAAGAGCTGCATTTGTACTTTGTCCCGTTGAATATTATGGTCGTTTGGTGTGTTTACTTGTATTGTTGAGAGCTAAACGTTAGCCGTTTAGCATTAAGCTCGGTTAATTAGATGCAGCTGCTATTTGTGTTACTATTTCCAATTGTAATGCCTTATTTCTCTCGTACGTTTTATCGTGTGACGCTTCGGAGTTGTCAGAACACTGGTTTGTAATCTATTAATAAAGTTTGACTGACCTATCTGACGATTTTGTTGACATTCCCTTTAGCGCAGCTCCTTCTAATGGATGCATAACGTAACCCCAGCCTCTACTCTAGCGTCTATTCTATGCGCCTTATAATGCGCTGCGCCTTATATATTGAAAAGTTTAAAAAAAAAATAGTCCAATCGTTGAGAGTGCACCTTATAATGGGGTGCGCCTTATAGTGCGGAAATGCGGTACATGCATTTTGAGAAATTCGAAATACATGAATTTGACTATTTCAGTCAAAAATAATGAGAATACTTTTAAATCAGTATTAGCTAAAATAGAAGTTCTGTAACTTTTCGTTTTTACAGACTGAGCAGTTATTAAAGAATAATGAACTTAGTAATTGTGTTCATCCATTTCTGTTGTTTATACATCAGCAGCGGGTTAGCACACATATGTATGTTGGGTAATTTGTTCTGCTCAGGTAGCGAGCCTGAAGCCTGCTGGGGAAGTACAGTTTTAATTTTAAAGTTTAGATTCTCAAACAACTAAAGTAGCTTCTCATGTCCAAAATTTCTGACATTTTTGTTCAGGAATTAGTAATTGCTGACTTTGCAATAGAGTTTAAGCATTTCCTGCGACTTCACACTATTTGTATTACTGTCTATTATCCCCTTCAAATTCAAAATAAATGGCTCATCTAGTGTTTACATTTTATTTGGATGGATTTTTTTTCACCATTGCAGTTTGAATTGACAAGAAAGTGCAACATAACACCAGCTCAAAACTGACAAAAAGGATAAAAGTAAAACTAAGAGCTTTGGTGCATCAGTTTTAAGCTACGTACTCGAATCCATGTAAAGCATTGCTTCATCTTCAGTTTTCTCAGATATAACACAAAATGACTCCTCAAGAATGTTACTAAAGTGTGATTTCAAATATGCCTTTATGTTTTAATCAAGGATCAATCATTTCAAGAAAATTTCCATTTGCTTCTTCCATCATCATAATATTCCTCTTTGTGTCTTTGGGCTTTCAGTCTCTCAATTCTGCATCACTTTATATCTAAATATCCATCCAACAGAGCAGATACATTACTGCCATGCAGAGGAGGAATGCAGAGTGCCTGAAATGTAATGGCTTTCTTTGTGATTGTGAATACATTGATATTGAAATGATGATTTAATATATTCTACTGCTGTTTCTTTTTTTTTTTTTTTTTTTCAGTTTTAAAATTGCTGGTCTGTTTAAAACTCATTCTGAGTGAGGCGGATTCATTTAAAGGAGACTATTGGGGTTACAGTCGATTGACTCTTTGACTTTTGTTGTACAAATAAATCGCTATGGCTCTGTATTTTTTGTCTCAAGTTGTCTTCCAAGACCGGTGACATATAATCTTATCTCCATGTTTGCTGTGGGAGTGTTGAAAAGGTCTAAGATAACACAGAAAGTGCTTAAGTTTGCAAAAATTACTCCTGTTTTTAAATATATTTTTTATCTCCACGTCAGAATTTATTGGGGAAAAGACGTAAAACTTAATCAGCCATTGCTAATTGGAACACAGTCTTTTAGTTCATTTTTTTTCTTGTCTTATTTCTGGTAAGCTGTTTTGTGATAGTGGGCCTTCATGCATTGTAATGATTGAGCTAACATATTATGCTACAGTCTGACCTGAGGCAACTCCTTGTCTACATAGAATAAAGCAAACGCTGATGACTGCCTGCATTAAAATGACTCACCACATATATTCATGACCCAAAAATAATCGCTACGCTGTTCACGTTATTTCTGAACCTCCGTTTGTTTGACTTTGTTAATCAAATTAAATGCAAGTATGTTATAGCTGGTAGCTCAGTTTTGTCTGTGAACCAGTAAGAGGAACAAAAATGTTGAAAGATTTTCACTGGTTTTACCAAGGGCCACAATCACTCAATCGGTTCTTATGTTTATATTAGAGGTGTATCCTGCTTTTTGTTCAAGCCTGCCATAAACAAAATGTGTGCAGAAGGTTGGTGCACTCTGATTTCTGCTGAGTTATTAAAAGATGTGCCTGCCTCTGGCAGATTTCTAGGTCAGGAGAGCTCCGCCTGTTCAAAAATCCTCATTTAGTTCAAAAGTACATTTCCCCAGGTGGATATGCTTCATTTACTTGACATTGCATTTTTAATGATTCCACAGGAAGGCATTAAATTGAACTAGCAATAATAGACTAATCTTATATAAAACCGCAGTCTAGTGTTTTATAAGAATAGTTTTAATAGTTCATTTAAACACCACTGCTATAAATTTTTTAAGTAGCGTTTGGGTGCAGATAATTGAGTTTTTGATGTACTTTAATTTGCAAAGATTTAAAAGTAGCATAAAAATTCACAGAAGGGCATTGCTGCAAATTTAACAATGTGAAGCAGTCTGCCGGATTTCATTAGATTGAAAATTTTTAAAAATTATGAACTGATTTTGGCAGCTTGATAACTAGAGTCAAATTGAAATGTATGTAATTGGATTTGAATTGACATTGTGTTTCCTTTTATCAACTGGAGTTTTTTGGAAGGAGCCTTGAAACCTT
This sequence comes from Brachyrhaphis roseni, assembly GCA_903066815.1. Classification (NCBI taxonomy): domain Eukaryota; kingdom Metazoa; phylum Chordata; class Actinopteri; order Cyprinodontiformes; family Poeciliidae; genus Brachyrhaphis; species Brachyrhaphis roseni. The sequence goes on from CAEFZY010061621.1 coordinate 6,671, forward strand.
TGTTGCAAACTGGCACCGTATAAATAAACTGAATTGAATGAAACTACTGACTCCAAGTGTGAAATTTGCATTTGCAGGCATGATGTGGAAACTCTCACTACTTTACACTTTCTAGGTGTAGTCTTTCATTTATAAATATTTATGCTTTTCATCCTTATGTTGCGCTGCTAGCTTACTTCCTGTTTTTGGTTTGAATAAGAATAAATAAGACAGATAGCTAGAAAACTGTCCCTGTGAATGTTACTCATTCTGCCTGGTTTTAGGTGATAGTAGGGTTCAATTACAGGCAGGAGGCAGACTTCCTAATCAAAACTGAAGTCTGGAGAGTGGAGAGACAGTTTTGGGAGTAAATGGCTTCCACATCATCTGTTTATCAGGGTGAAGGCAGAGTTACGGCAAAGACCCGTTCAGATGCCACTGTAACTGGGTCAGTGTTGCTTTCTGGCTACACAGCTGCTGACATAATCTAAAAAATGAACTACGAAGAGTAAAGAGCTCTACGTTGTTTGGTCTTCACAAAAAAAGAAAAAAAGAAGACAAAACTATAAATGGACAATGTTTCGACATGGTGCCATGGTGTTTATTGCGAAATAGAAATACAAATTCCCTGATCTTGGATCTTTGGACGTTCTACAATGGCTTTTAATAACTTTGACAAAAAATTATGGAGAACCAACTATTATTTTTAAATATAGATGTAATAAATGCAATTTCTTATCCATGTCTTCCTGCAATATTTGTATTTATTTCCACTAAAAGTAACACTAACATGTTTTTAATTGTGTTTTTCTCGACATGCTTTTTAATAAAAGAGCCATCCTTTCCTTGGAAAATTATATTTTTATCTTTACTTTGAATCCTGAAAATAGAAATAAAATGCGGGTTATTTAAAAGTGACTCCAAGTTTCCTAGAGTGGCTATGTATCTAAAATTATAAGTCGTCTTGTAATGTAACAGTCATGTGACGCTTGCGGCTCTAAAAAGACAAAATAGCTCTTCAGGTTATAAAGGGTGCAGACACTCAGCTTAGCTGGTCAGATCTATTTATTTAAGGCAGATGTGCACAAATAATCTGAAATTGTAAGTGACCACAATAAAAATCAGGTTCTTATTGTATGTTTTCTTTATGTATAACTATGCTAATCAGTCTACAACATGCTAATATTTACATTTATATTATTTTTTCCATCATTTTACAGGATTCTGTATTCCTTCAGGGAAATCAAGAAGTTTTTGGGCAAGTGGTTTTTTCCAATAGAGCGTTCCAACAAGGTCAGGACGGATGGGACTTCCAAGACTTCAGAAAGGGCCTGGTTGGCAGAGGGAGTGAGTATGGACAACCTTTCAGACTTCGGCGGCCCGTGTCCGTCCACGCTTAGGGAATGGGAGTGAGTATTAAACACACTAACATTGATCTGTTGTCATAGATTTATGCTCCACTTGTACAACTGCATGCCAACTCATTGTAGTGTATTGTTGAAATAATTTAGCCACCTTAAAAGGAGTCAAAATACAACTGTATTTTGACTCCTTTTAAGGTGGCTAAATTATTTCACTATTATATCCCCCCAATGAGTTTTATCTGTATAAAAAGAAACAAGTGTTACCGTTTTGAAACTGGTGGGAAATTAATTTCCATATGATTTTGGTGATATGTATGATCACTATCACGTTTTCAGTTTTCAGGCAGAGGCCAACAGTTTATTTAATAATCCCCTCGTATTCACTTGTAGAAAAACAGGCCCACAGCATCACTGATCCTCCATCGTACTTAACTTACTAAAGAATCTATCTTAATCACTTTCAGATGAGACAAGTCCATCGCCTTGTGCTTTTTCTGATCTCATGCATTGTGGGGTCGTATGCATTCATCTGTGTAGGACATGCAGGATTTTTCCCTGAGAAAACTCAATACTCTCTCTAATCTGTACACAAGCCTGCTGCCCAAGTACATTTGATTCTTTTAATATAAGCAAAGCTATTATTCATCATCCTCATGCATTCAGAAGGTATTCACAGCACTTCATGTTTTGCAAATTCACAGCTTTTGGTTAATACGTTGTTGATGAAGCTCAATATTGAGTTTTTTTAAATTTGCAATGAAAAAACAAAGTCCACATAGTCAATATTCATAGAAAAAGATTGATAGGATACAATTTGAAATAAGGCTGTAGTGCTGAAATATGTGGAAAAAGCCAAGCATTGTAAATACTTTCTGGATTAAATGTAAACAACATGCATCAGATATGGTTGATCCGCTTGTTTCTCATGTCACACCAAGACTGGAGGACGAGGAAATGTCTCAGTTCTGCGTCCACCAGCCTTTGCTTTGTATTACATTACATTTGGTCCACAATCCAGTATTACCCCTTACAGTGCATATTGCTTATGGCTTTTTAACTACTTCCCGGTGTGGCTTTCTACTTCTGGGTCAACTGCAACCCACATTTTGTGCTGCAATTAAACATGATGGGTAATGACCATGTGTAAATTATGGATTTTAAATTTTGTGCCCATATGTGTTCCTCTTGGAAAGAGAGAGATATGGGTGCTTACGTTTGTTTTGTAGAAACAGTTACAGGAAACATGCAGAGGTTTGCTGCGTGTCTCCTTAAACACCGATCAGTTTTTTGTAATGTATCACAGTGACCTGATTAAAGGTGCAGATTCCCAGGAGCTCTAACTGGGTTACCAGGTTATGCTAACAGAGTTATGGCAGACACTGTGGACATTTCACCATTTCTGTCCGACGCTGGGTTGACTTTGCCTGAAAGAGCTTTTTCTTAAGACAGAAATTAATTATCTTGACATACATAGAAAATGACATATGCATATTTACACATGTCACTTTGTAGGACTGTAAATAATATCTAGGTAAATGTTATGCTTCTGCTTCACTGCCAGCCGGCACTCTGTCACACATTTCCTGGAAAGTCAAAAGAGCTGAGTCACTGTTGGGTTTTGGCAATAACTTTATTTCTTGTTGCAGCATGTTATAAAGTCAAATGATTATTTTTTATTCTCAAACAATATATTTAATTGGCCCGTCCTTGTGCTTTCAGTACCAACAGCTGTGTGGAGGACTTAATGGATGAAGATGAGAAGGACAGGGCAAAAAGGTACTTAATGTTTTATCTGTTAGTTTGCGTATATGAATGTATCATGTTCGTCATTTTTATGGGCAGGTACAACCTACATTGTCTTTGATTTAACGGCTCTCATGCGACATGAATTTTTGTTTGCAGTAATTATGTGTTCAGAGGTGGTAAACAACTTGTATTAGGGGCTATTTTACCTCTCAGTTACTTAAGCAAGGACTTTTCTGATAAGAGAAAGTTAAACATTCTTTCAGACACCTGAAAAAGCCAAATGGCGTGCCAACCGGGATAATCAAAACCCTTTGAAGCAAATTATCAACACAGCTGTACAAGCACATAGGGAAGAGAAGTTAAACATTACCTACAAAATAAAACAAAGCTGAAGCTACCAGAAGTTGTTAAAATTAACTCACAAAACTAACTGATTGTTTGATTTGTAATGCAAGATAAACATGCACACTTATTTATATAGAACGGTGAATTTTAGGTTTATTCTATTTAAGTAAATGTATTTATATTACATTGTATTTTTTTAACAACGTAAATTTTTCTTTTTAAATACAAAAGCATCAAAGACCTGAGAAATTATCCCATGTTCTACATGTTGCATTGTATTTTAATCAATTGACATCACTAACAAAAATACTGAGAACTCATTTTTTTAAAAATTAATTAACCCTGATTAATTCCCAGCAACCCTGTCATTAATCAGATTAAAAAATTAATTGCTTGTCAGCCCTAATTACATGTCGTATTGTATTAAATTATAAATAAAACTTGAATACACTCAAATTAAATGTCACATCATAAGTTCTGTGAAATATTTGTTCTATTTACATAAAAGTAATGAACTAGAACATCAGCAACCTGTTTCAACTAAACAGAAATTTTCCACTTCTACTACATTGCACTTGTGCTGCCATTTTTTAAAACCGTGTGGTTGCCTCTGCAGAGCATCTCGCAACAAATCTGAAAAGAAAAGAAGAGACCAGTTCAATGTGCTCATCAAGGAGCTATGCACCATGCTCCAGGGTCAAGGCCATCCGCGCAAGATGGACAAATCCACCATATTGCAGAGGACTATTGACTTTTTACAGAAACAGAAAGGTCTCCGCACATCTCGTGTTGCTCATTCGAACATCTGTAGATCATTTCAGCCACTTAAATCTCGATCACTAACCTTGAGTTGTCCTTTCAGACATCACTGCGCAGAATGAGATTTGTGACGTTAAGCAGGACTGGAAGCCCTCATTCCTCAGTAACGAAGAATTCACTCAGCTCATGTTGGAGGTAAAGCTGAGCAGGATGTGTCCTTGAAGCAGATGATTTAGTCTGAATTCTGACTGATGTAAAATATTACTCTCGCAAATTACCTTTATAATGACAAATGAATGACACGATTGGCAAAATGTTGTAGGAATCTGAGACTTTCATGAGTGACCATCTGATAAACGTAACACATTCACCTCTTTCAGGCCCTGGATGGCTTCCTTGTTGCATTAACGACAGATGGCAACATCATATATGTGTCTGACAGTGTGTCGTCACTTATTGGCCATTTACCGGTAAGTTGGAGCAGTCGGTAAATTAACCATTAATCATCTTTTCACCTAATTTTGCCACAGTATCAATGGCTACTTAATTGGAAAAAGAAAATCTGTTAATCACCAGTAACTGTTATTCATATTTGGTCTTGTTTTGAATTAATACGTTTGAATAAAAGTAATAGTTTATGATCTTTTAACAATTTTTTGTTCTTACTAATAGGATATAATTAAACAAATACAGGTTTTGTCTGTTTTTCTTTGTTGAATGAAGATTACCATTATGCTAATCACATTTCCTCAACAGATTTATGTAGAAAGTTTAACATACAAATAGGCCTGTCACAATAATCAATAAATCAATTAATCGCATGATCATAAAAAAAAGCTCAATAATTTGCATTAGCATGATTTGTTGTTTTTCTCCTTTTCTGTCTTTCTACCAAAAACTGGATAATAAAGTATAAAGTCTGGTGTTTTGGTTTCAACTGCCCCTGTTTTTGAAGGACATTTTCGTTGTTTTGTTTATTTATCTTGGATATTTAAAATGTCTTCCAGTTCCAGTGTTAAATGTTCACTACAATTTAAAGTTTAGTGATTTTTGAGAATGTGTTCTTGCATTCTCTTGCCATCACCATGACATTAGTCGAAAATGGTCTCAAAACAACATTATCGCTTATCGTCTAAATAGATTTGTTACCATGACAGGCCCACATACAGAGGAACAAGACTGCACACATGAGAGGAGGTCTTGCCAGCATGTAATGACTGACAAACGTCTGTCTCTTTTTCCACCAGTCAGATATGGTGGACCAAAATATCTTGAATTTCCTCCCGGAGCGCGAACACGGCGAGGTGTATAAGCTGCTATCATCCCACATGATGATGACTGACCCCGTTGCTGCTGATTTCCTTGACAGTGAGTATCCTGCTGAGAGGCCTCGCTGCACGATCTGTGTCTGGGTCACCATGCTGGAGCATGGCGGAAGTACAAAGGTTAAACCCGTAGATGGTCTTTTATTTACAGGAAGCAAAAAATGTAACACGAGAAAGAAGCACTCCACTCATTGCTGATCCTGTTGCTCTTTATTTTATTCTCACCTATTTGGGACATTGTTTAAACCACATACTTGACACCTGGTTGTTGATATCCAAAAGGTTTTCTCACATCAGCAGCAATTTTTATTCAGCTCTTTATACATCTAAGAAATGACAGCTTTGGAGTCTGTTTTATTGGAATTCTAATTAGCGTGCGTCTATGATTAGACTTTTAGCTAATAATAGAAGCCAGCTTAGTATCATAGTTAAGACTTTAAATCAGTGTTATGTTAACACAGTAATCCAAAGCGGTGTGGCATGGGAGGCCAAAGACGCTGGCTGACCTTAATCCTGTGTTTCTGATGGGCTTTTTCTACGAAGAGAGAGGGGGAATCGTCAGTGTCTCCGGCTGACTTTAGAGGCCTTAATGGCCGCCTCAAAGTCTTGTCTGGAGCAATCGCCAACTCTGCTGAAGAGCCATCTGTATAAACAAGAGTCTGGCTTTGTAACAGCAGGAAAGCCTGATTTTTATCCACTTATTGTTGAGTTGGATCAGTGCAGCTGCAGAATTGTCACAGAACCTAAACTAGTAGTGTTGGAAATGATGATACATGAATACCCGACACAAAGTAGAGGAAAATTATGAAGTGAAAGGTTTTATTTTGATAAATAAAAATTGAAAAGTGTGGTCTGCAGAGTTTAAAAAGCGTAAGGGATGATTTTATGTAAATTCATGTAAATTCTAACATGGAAAATGTCTCAATTTTTGCAGGTGAGACACATATTGAATTTTGCTGTCATCTAGCCAGGGGTAACATGGACCCCAAGGAGCCTCCTGTGTATGAATATGTCAAGTTTGTTGGAGATTTTAAGTTTCATAACCATGGTAAGAAAATTTCATTTAAAAAATATACAAATAATCCACCTCATTTTAACACATTTTGAAAATAAAATGACATACTCCTTGCCACACAGTGCCTACATCTTCTTGTAACGGGCATGAACTGACGTTACCGAGAAGTCTGCAGTCGTCGCTGGAGGAGCAGGTCTGCCTCATAGCAACTGTACGATTAGTCACTCCACAGTTTCTGAAGGTAAGAGTATTTTTAAGCCTAAAATACTGATTGTTTCATCTATCTGTTGTAAAACTTCCAGAGGACTAGCAATCAGCATGTGTGTTAAAAATAAGGCAGGGCCAACGACATGGCACATTTTGGTCCTTAGTGACGCTATTAGGTCTGCACATTTGTTGACACATTGGTCTCATCAAATAACAACATCCAAGGATGCTTCAGCAGTTAAACCCTGAAGTCGTAAGCCAAAGCTAAATGCAAAATCAGAAGTTTTCCAAAGTATGACTTTATAGCCTTAAAATTCACCCATCATTTTTGTTTCAAGTGACGGCCCTATACGAATTGAGTTCAGTCTCCATTAAGAAGCATGCATATGATTTATTATTCATTCAAGCCTCCTTACTTCAATATATTCATGTTTAAAACAGTTAGATCTATTAAACTGTATTAGATTGTGTTAAATGACATTAAATTGTGAAGAATTAGAACATGCTAATGCTAATGTGATTTTCTTGTTGCAGAAAATACTCATAGAATCACAGAATTCAACAAATAAATATATGTATATATAATATCAATTTGTTTGTGGATGAATAAAAATCTAATTTTTTAATTAATTTAGCCTTTACACCGTTAGTCTTAGTGGAAAAAAGGATTGTTTTGGCTGTTGCTGCTTCTTATATGATAGCTCCGTAGCTCTCCCTCAGGTGAGCACATCATTAAATCACTGGATATTTCAAGCCTTTTGCCAGTCCTTGCTTTAAATTTCCTATTTTAAAACTCGGCTAATTTCTTTGTGCAGAATAAATATCAAAGTTCAAGACCACATCTGTTTGGGATTAGTCAGAACATTCATTGTGTTTGATAGTGACGCACAGATATGGTCATTTTAGTGATTTAGTGAGAACAAAACTGTGAGGCAGAGCTGCCAAATGCGTGATGCTAGAGTAGCTCACACTGTCCTTTTTGTTGATAACCTTCATTCAGTATCTGGAAACCTCTGGACAGAAGGATCCAAAACCAAACAAAAAAATACTTTAAGGAAAAATGTCTGACTCTGCTACTGTGCTGTTGTTCAGGATTTGTGTAACGTGGACGATCCTTGTGATGAATTCACGTCCAGACACAGCCTTGAATGGAAGTTCCTGTTTTTAGATCACAGGTGAGAAACTGAAATCATCATATTTATTCAAGATTATTTTACCCCCAGATTAAGGTAATCTCACATGTTTGTCATCCCCTTTATGTTTCAGAGCATCACCAATCATAGGCTACTTACCATTTGAGGTTCTTGGGACTTCGGGGTATGATTACTACCATGTGGATGACTTGGAGCTCATAGCCCAGTGTCACAAGCAATGTAAGAAACCTAGAGTTGCCTCTTTATTACAAATCTTCATCAGCATCCAGTGATGAAATGTGCATCTCTTAGAGGTTAACTAATAAAATAAAACCAGGAACTTGTGAGCGCAGCATTGACAGCAGCTCTTTTATTTTCCCTTTATCTTCTCAGTAATGCAGTTTGGAAAGGGTAAATCCTGCTATTATCGCTTCCTGACCAAGGGACAGCAGTGGATTTGGCTGCAGACTCATTACTACATTACTTACCACCAGTGGAACTCCAAACCCGAGTTCATTGTCTGCACTCACACCGTTGTCAGGTAATCCTGAGGGTTTTCTTTTGTCTAGCATCATGTGTGATTTATCTATTGGTAGAGAATCCTTAGATAGGAGTGGGAATGAAACTTGTCACACGAATGTGTCTCGTTTAGTTATGCGGAAGTGCGAGCTGAACGGAGGAGAGCTTTTGGTCTGGAGGAGCTTTCACCACCTGAGATAGCGCCATCATCTGTGAAGGTAAGAGTTCTGCATAAGCAGTACCTTGTAAATGTCTCTAGGTTTGGAACGATTAATTGGATTAATCATGATTAATCGATTATTGAAATAATTATCAACTAAGTTAGTAATCGATTAATCGTTAACTGGAGTATTCACACTCAAAAAAGGCCATTTACTGAAAAAAAAGCAACATCTTGAGAGTACTAATATGTACAAAATACATAAACTGTACAAAAAATTATGGAAGGAATATTATGTTATTGCATTTTAGGCAATACAATCCTTATTTTCTTAATTAAAAAGGGAGTTGAATTATTTATTTATATGCATCTTTTAATGAAAAATCTATAGACTGTGCAATTTTGTTTATCCAATTCATCGGTTAATTGTCAGAATAATCCACAAATTAATTGATTACAAGAATAATTCTTAAGAAGCCTAAAATTTACTCATAACTGTCAAAATTTCTCACATTTTGACATGTTGTAGCGGAAAATTTCAGTGTATTTTATTGTAATTGTAAACTGGACAGTGAAAGTTGTGTCCAAATTTGACAGAGAATTGAAGCAGATTTCACTCCATCATATCAAAATGGCACAGCTGCAAACCTCCGTGGCTGTCCACCGAGCAGCCAGCAGTCAAATCAAGGAGAGCGTTAATCAGAGAAGTAGCTGAGAAATCTGTGGTAGTCGTGGAGGAGCTACCGATGCCGTCTGCTCAGGTGGGAGAATGCGTTGATAGGTCAGCTGTTGGGGCTGATTTATGGCTGCCGTGTCAGTCTACACAAAAGGCTTCTCACCACAGGCTGGCACACTCCCTGTTGAGGATGGGCATTTCCTGTCATTTGCCAAGTCGTGCGCGTCCTCGTTTTGGCTCGCCAAACAGGAAGAGCAGCCTGGTAGAATTTGAAACCACATTAGGTTTTACCTAAAATATTACATACATTTCAAAAAGGTTCTAAAAGTAACATTTACCAGGTCAAACTATGCAGAGAGTGGTGTGTGTTGTTGAAAATGCTAATTTTGTTTGCCAGTGCGTTGGAGCAGCTTCTTTCCGTCTCGCAGTGGCCACTTTGCATGGCTTTGTTTCACACGAATGTCGTGTTAGCTTTGCTTTTGCCTGCGTCTCTGCTGAGAGGGAGTGGTGTCATCCTCTTTTGAATTCAACACAAATCCCCACTGTGAAACATGGTGGAGACAGCATCATGCGGTTGGGATTTTTTTTTTGTCTTGTCAGCAAAGACAGGGGATTAGATCAGATCTGATGGGAAAATGAATACAACTGGTACAGAGGTTCACTTCCCTGCAGCATTGAGCCCAGAATAGGGTAAAATATACTTTATTGATCCCTGAGAGGAAATTGCTTCTTTGTTGACAAGCTACTCCATCCAAGGTTTTAAATATTAGTAAATACAAAGATAACCAGAAGTGATATAAAATTTAGAAAAATACATACGCTCATATTTAGATCATGTTATGAGACAAAATGTAGCTCTGACTCAAACAGTGGATCTTGGAAGTCGCTGTTCATAACTATTTTACAAAGGTGAAAGGTCAAACCGTTCAGTCTCTAGAGGCCTAAAGCTAGTAGATAAAACTCAAAAGACTTACAGCTCTATTTGTAGCTAAAGGTGGTCATATTAAGTGTTATATTGACTCAGGAAAGCTGAATGCAAATGCACAATACACCACACAAAGTCATGATTCTGTCGCTTTAAAATTATGCTGTGCTTAATTTTATAACGTAAAATCCAATAAAGTTTGTACATATACCATGACATGATGTAAAAAAGGTTCAAGAGGCATGAATACTGTTTTTGTTTTTTCCACCAGGCTCAGGAGTTGTACTTGGACATCTGCTCCACCCTGGACGCGACGAGGGACAGAAACAGCGGCGCACGTTCAGTGTCCTCCCATAGCTCTCGGAAATCCTCCCACACCGCCCTGTCGGACTCTTTGTGTGAGTCATCCTCTTCTCTCTAAACTGCCAAGTCACTTTGAGGCAGGTTTCCATGTCAAAAAGCCACTATTCTTGTGTTTGTGCTGCTCAAACTTAGCCTAAAAACTGCTGCTTGTCACTTTGAGCAAAGCTTTGTAGAAGTGTCTTTATTTTCCCATCATCGAAATCACAGGTCGTTTCCTTTTTTTTCTTTTAGTTTTTGTGAAAATCCCCCAGTGGATGTTTTGTTATGGAATCTTAGGAGACTTTTGTAATCAACAGTAAATCTCCTGGAACGAAGCAGACATGGCGTCATCACACCTCCTTATATGTGTGGGTGATGATGCATCTCTGATGAAATGTTTCCAAACCCCATGGTTTCTGTCTGCCAGGGAGCAATCCCACCAGCTATATAACGCACTAAATACTTCCACCTGCATATTCATGAAGACAATGCAGCAGCTGGGGCTTTTTCACAACGGTATCTGTTTATAAAAAGTAAACCAGGCTTGAATCTTCCCTGAAAAACACACTCACACAGTGGTGGACTTATTTAGAAAACAGCCTCTGTCAGAATTATGAGTTGCAGATATTTTACTTGCTCAGACTCGGTTTGTGTGGGCTGTAATAAAAAACTGTGTGTGGATTTATGTCAGAATGAAAAGGCCTCAGAATCAGAAACCACGGATGAATTGTGTCCTTTCTTTTAGCTTAACTTCAAGAAAACAATCTTTGCCCTTTAAGAGGAGAGAATATTTTGTTTTACTTTGGTTTGCTTTTTTTAAACAATGCGTTCAGATAACGAAATCTAGATAATAAAGTGTTGCCATCACATTGTATATGTTTTAAACCCCTCCTAAAGATAATAATGACCAGAATAATTTGATTACAGTTTGGAACTCCAGTGTTCGTCTTGAAGAAATATTTCAATACATACCAAATATTTTTTGTTGCCATCTATAAAGTTGTTCGATTTAGCAGGATATATCGGCAAAACCCACATACTCAATATATTTCCCACTTAAAGGGAAATACACAAACTTTTCATCAGTGTAAGATTTGCTAAGAATCTTTGTTATAGCAAATAAATAGTCAAACACAAATTTCTTTAAACTTTTATTCTTACTTTGTGTAATTTTGATCAAATTTTGATTAGTCATTATTGAAAGTCCAAAATGTATAAAGTGAATGAACTTCTGAACTGAACAGTACATTTGGTCAAAATATCAAAACAATGCAAGAAAGTTAAATTAAGCAAACAAAACATTTTACAAATGTACTGGACAAATATTTATAACAATTATCGAATTATCAGTCATTGATTCCTTTCTCTTATTACTAGGATTTCTCTCTCTTCACTGTTGGGCAACATATATTTTATGTAGTCTAATCATATATTGTCTTAAACCTAAAGTGCTTTACATCTTTACTGTATTCACCTTAGTTTTACTTATCGGTTGCCAGGGAAACACTATTCTAACAGAGAAGATGCTCAGTCTGTGTCTAAAAGTGAGCCGTCTCCTTTGCAGCAGCAAACTCCTACACAGAGGCCTGCACACCATCATGGCCGTCAGCCTCCATTGGACCAGAGAAGACACCTGCCAGACTCCAGCCCAGTGGGTCAAAGGTCAGCTTATTCCAAACATATTCACATTAAAAGATTCTCGCTACATGAAGAGATAGAATCAGCTGTGTCTATTTTTGTTTTTCCCCAATGTAGAATTTGGCTCAAAGACAAAATTCCTTTGACCTTGTTCCCCAAATGAGCCTCTCCCTTTCTCCAACCTGCAGCAAGCACTCCACCATGGTCAGTGTTTAGACTTCCTCCCCTGCCTGTTGCTCTCCTTCTGTTCTGCTTGTGTACAGTATCCCACTGTTATGACTGCCGCTGCCATTTGGGTCTATTTCATCTGCTGCTCATCTACACTGACTCTTAGCCTGGTTATAAGACTGTGATTAGAAAAAGGACATCAGGAGAAGATTGAGAAAAATAAAGAACCCTACATCTTCATTTTGTAGTTGGACTACAGACTGGTTGCAAGGTTTCCCCCAGAAAACTTGCTAACCCTGGTGGTTGGGTGGTATTGAGTTAAGAAATGTTTAAAGTTTACAGGAAATCTGAAAATATCACTAACACAGTTATGTGTTATTGAAAGATTGGAAGATTAATACCTGAACACCAACTATAAAATCTTAAAAAATGCAAACATTTTTAATAAGACTTAAATAAGTAAGCAATGCTTAGCCTGGCAGGGGCACAAGTAAAGCCTGGTGGCCTGTCAGACTTATCATACACTGGAGGAAACCCTGGGCTGTGTGTTTCTAGAAGAGCTGTACAATTCCTGGATTGTTTTTCCTCATGATAATTAACTACATTGACACTTAGGAAATGTTTATTTTTTCAAATAAATGAACTGAAACTGAAGCAGGAAGATCTTTCTATGCTCAGCTTGCATGTTTTCCTTGGTCTGTGTTGTCTTCATCTGATTTCTGATGGTGCTTGAGCTGAATATGTGTCTCAAGTTAATCAGCAATTTCAAGTTAAGTGTGTGTGTGTTCAATATAAACAGTATACAGATGTTACAGAAAATAAATAGGTATAAATCAAGTGTAACACAAATTTTCTCCCATCTGTTCCCGTGTTTCTTCTCTGCAGCAGCAGCAATCGCAGCAGCAGCAGCAGTCCTCTGTTTATCAGCTGCAGCAGCCTCAGCTCGGCGTAATGAACCAGCTGAAGGAACAACTGGAGGAGAGGACGCGCATTCTGCAGGCCGACATTAAGACGCAGCAGCAGGAGCTGCACGACATTAAGGAGAAGCTCCATCTTGCTAATCTACAGGTAGCAGCCACTTGAAAGACGCCAAGTAATAACATAGGCTTTTCCGGAAAAACATATTATCTACAATACAAAAACCACAGACTTTGAGGAAAGAAATGATGGACATTTGTCTACATAGAGCCTTGAATCAAGAAAAACATTTGTAGCTTCATATAAGAAAGAAAATCAGCTTCTGAACAAATCCTCAGAAGTAAAGGTAGCTTGTCTCCCTCTAGAGGCAAATACTAGCTATAGCATAACCCAGATTGAATTTTTTGTTGTATTAAAAGCCAGAAGCACAATACATAATTGTTAAATGTTTATGTATATAATGACTTAGACCCCTATATTTCTATTATAATTGTTTTTAGAGGTATACATTTTTTCTACAATAAATTGCAGCATATAAACTAACTCTTTTCAGTAAGTAATGGTTTTAATAGATTCCTATTTGTTTTGTGTGTGTTAGATGTTGTTACAGCAGCCTATCCACAATGACTTCAATCAGGCCCAACAGCAGCAGCAGCAGCAGCAGGGCCCAGGAAGGCCAGCACAACAGAACCTGAACCAGAACCAGTCCAGTGTCATCAGGCAACTCTCCGGCCAACCGAAACCAGCAGCCTGCGGGGCTCACAGTTCATCTCCACTCTCTTTGAGAGAAAACACTTCACCGTCTGCACAGGTTGAATACAGATTGAAATAAGATAATTTTCAATGCTAAAGTCTAGTATGTGGAAGTTAAAGATGTCAGCTTGACTTCATTTATAAAACATTTATATAAAGAGAGAGAGGCAGTGCTAAACAGATGATAAACAGAAATATATTAAAATGTTTAGAGAAGTGACATTTTTAAAATATCTGTTTCATGCAAAGCATTATTAGCTTTGCTGGCAACTTATGTTAATGGCTCAAATTAACCTGCTCATGTTTGCTGTAGCTTCATAATAACGCCAACATGACTGTCTCATATAAATGCCGTATAAAAGGATTTTGAATGATTTCAGAGCAAAGTAAACGCAACTTACTCTGACATTCACTCACCGCTAAGCTAGCTGCAACATTACAAGCTTTTGGCTGAAAATATCATGCACTAGATAATAGCCTTTAGCGCAACATGTAATGAAGGAGTGAAGAATATGAAGGGAGGGATAAACAGATGTTAACTTAATCAAAAACACAGAAAAGCATTTTGCTTGATTCATTCAGAAAATGAGCATCAACAGGTTTTTGTTGCGTTTTTCATTTTTATTAAGACATTTTTATTTTTTATTTTTGATAAATTTATAAAGGGGTTTTTTGCAAGGTAAATTAAGTGTTTAACGATTACTTTTTATGAATATTGTTTTGCCATTAGCGGCCGTTATTGAACGGTGATTTGACAGGAAATAGAGTGGAGAGAGAAGAAGACATGCTGCAAATGGCCTGAGACCAGTGAATTATGCGTTTTGTCTCAATTTTCAAAATGACTGATGTTGATTATGTTGTTCCGGACAATTCATTCCGGTAATGAAAAACAAATCAAACCTATTTTTATTTGTTCAGAAGTTGTTGTTATGAAATGTCAGCGTCTCTGGGGAGCTTACCGTGCGTCTCCCTCTCTGCGCTGCAGGTTCAGCAGCGGGTTCCTCGGAGCAGACAGAGCCAGTCGGTGAGTTTGCCGATGCAGACAAACACGAGCCTGACGACGCCCTTCTACAGCAACCCCATGATGTTCTCCCAGACCAACACGAGGCCTCAGCAGGACACAAACCAAAGACAGACAGACAACCAGTTCAGCCACGACGGACAATTACGGTGAGAAGCCTAAAAAAAATAACAATTTGTCTGCTGTTTTATGCAGCAGACATGGTTTTTACATCGCAAACCGTCTTTCCTGCAGAATGCTTCTCAACCAGCCGATGCAGACCATGGTTCCGACTAGCAGCGTCACTTCCCAGCCCTCTCAGTGCAACATGGGCATCTCCCAAACTCTGTAAGCAGCCATGCTGCAACACTTGGTTCATTTATTATGATATTCCGTCTGAGCTCCTCACTGGTCTCCTTACAGATACAGCTTGGAGCAGCCGATCACCTCTTTCACCATGCAACAGGTCAACTGCAACGCCGTGCTCGTGCCCTCCCCCGTTTTCACCTCCCCCATAATGATCCCACACAACACCTTCATCACGCATCAGGCCCAGTCAGCCTACCACAGCCAGCCTCAGGCCTCGCAGCACTCCGTGCAGCTCCAGCAGCCCCAGCAGTTCTTTCAGGTACACAACAGCAGCAAATCATAACCAAGCGATCACAGTCTTCTTCTCTGAAATTGAAAAGAAATCTGACATTTTATAGGTCATGTTTGAATATGCAGATATTGTGTATTACTCATTTCATTAAAGCAATAGTCATTTTGTTTTTAGATCCATTTAAAAAATCCTTTTTCGTCGGTTTATCCCAATGGTCCTGAAGGTCACACTAACCTCTCAGCTGCTCGGCATCCTCTGGCGTTTTCTCAAAGATTGTATAGATATAAGCTGATCAAATGGCGGCACACAACTCCAAGAAGTTTGACTGCTGAATCACAACATAGCGCCAAATATTCACAACAAATGTTGTCTCAAGACACTTCATAAAACATAAAACATAACCCTTCCTATGACATTCCAGACAGCCAATCACAGAGGTGATATTGTTCCGTTGTCTCCCTGGCAACAGAGCAGAATAGATTCTGATTGGCTGCTTTTAAATGACACTGGAAGTTGGAGAAGTGGATTTATTTGCTTTACACACAAGAAAAATAAGGCATAAAAGTCATACAGAAATAAATGCATGATTTTATCAGAATAAATTATTTTTAGATGTAAATACCTTGTTTCATTTTCCTTTGCACTACTTCTAAAACAACAAAATCCCAATTGATAGCCCGCTCAGGTTTGTGGTTGTAACTTTACAAAATCTGAGAAAGTTGACCTTTGCTAATACTTCTGCAAGATTCTGTGTCTAGTTAGTGCTAGATTTCCATAAAAGGTTAAATTCACTAACCAAACTGAACATTTTCAAACCTTTTTGTTTCCACAGATGACCCAAGGACTTGTACACGGTGGATCTGCTCCAGCTTTTCTACACACCACTAACGTCCCACAGCAAAGCACCATGGGATACATTCAGCAGCAGCAGCAACAAACGCAGCAACTGCCACTTGCGCAACAGCAACAGCAACAACCACAGCAGCAGCAAAGGCAGTACCAACATTCCCAAAACCAGCCGAGCAGTGTTTCAGACTTCAGGAACATGCTAACGCGGTAGCACCGAGGACTTCATCTGAACGCTGAGGATCTGCCTCTCCGACACCGCCCTACAGGTGGCAGCACGCCGTCGAGCCTCCTAGTTCACGGGGGCGGGGGAGGGATGCGGCCTGCACGTCGTCATAGCGACACCACAAGTAGAGGCTGCGCTGACCCGCCGGCGCCCGCCAGATCCGAGGACAATCCTGAGGCCGCGTCGCAACGGCTGGAGCGAACAAGTGGATCATCAAAGATGTTTGAAAAAAACAAACAAAAAAAATATTTTAGACCGACAAGTGGAGGTTTTCTTCTAGCAAAGTTCTCATATAAATGTTTGCACTTTGGTACCCCTATCTCCTCGGAAGTAGAATATTTATTTATTTTTTACCTAAGATCAAACGTTCTGCTCTGTTCCTGATCTCCGGACTCAGCTCCCCTCCTGTGGCATGACGCTAAGCTACTTGTGACACTTTATTTCCAGTGAAAATGGAGTCTGAGGTGAGTCCTGTTACCCTTTGAACCACGATTTAGGCATGTAGAGTCACTACAGAGGAACTTTACACGACAAAACAACAAGTGCGACGACCACTTTATCAAAAGGCAGGTGTGACGTAACACACACTACAGCTGGAAGCTGGAGGTCTATCTAGATTTTTAAAGCCTCAATCCGGGACTCAAGGAGCGAGGGGTGCCGTAGCCGTCCCACCGCAGATCTCTGCAAACGGAAGCGGTCGCCGCGCAGCAACGGGTGTCGGTGAGCTGGGAGGCGGGGAGGACGAATTGTGCCTTCAAACGTGATAACGTTCATGTTGTGGTTTGATTAGTTGCCTCTGATTATGGCTTTAAAAATCCAGCTCAGGTCCATTTGGAATATAAAAGGTATATTTTCGTAAGAGCATAATTTGTTATTAAAACATAAGACATCCAGATT
>CAEFZY010061628.1:0-53457 GCA_903066815.1 Brachyrhaphis roseni
CATTAAGCTATTAAGCTCGGTTAATTAGATGCAGCTGCTATTTGTGTTACTATTTCCAATTGTAATGCCTTATTTCTCTCGTACGTTTTATCGTGTGACGCTAGGAGTTGTCAGAACGCTGGTTTGTAATCTATTAATAAAGTTTGACTGACCTATCTGACTGTTTTGTTGACATTCCCTTTAGCGCAGCTCAATTTAATGGGTAACCTCAACCTCGTGCGCCTTATACATGAAAAGTTTTAAAAATAATCCACTCATTGAAGGTGCGCCTTATAATGCGGTGCGCCTTATAGTGTGGAAAATACGGTAGTTAAAATTGGCAGTAAAAACCTTGACTTTTTATTAAAGGTCTGCCAATACATCCAGCTCATAAAACACAATGAGACAGAATCAGATTTCAGCAATAACTTGGATAATAGTAAAAACAATTTATTTTGGAGAACGTGTTTCACAAATGTCAAACAGTGTCTTAACATGTAATCATTATGGTATGCCTAGTTATTTTTAGATTTAGTATTGCAGATTATCAAATGCAGTCCAGACTCAATTACACTGTGAAAACAGTACTTTAGATTAGCACAGAGAAGAAACTCCAAACAACCAAAACGTTGCTAACATTTTTGGAGTAAATGCATAGCCAGTCACCATAGATTCACAGTAGTCGCTAAACTGTTGCAGTTTCGTTGAGCCCTCAAAAATCTACCACACAAACTACTTGAAAAGACCCCTTCCTTTGTTACTTCACAATAAGAGTCCTTGATATATAGTCTATTGGGCTCACCTATGTATTAAGGGTTTCTATTTTCTTATTTTTACTCAACCAGACAAGGTCACATGTTGGCAGCAACTGAAAATGCTTCACTCATATTTCTAATTGTGAGATCTCTATGACGCGAGATCTTCTTACACCCCTATGCATTATGTCTTTTTACTCCAAGTTCCATGTATAGAGAAAACAGAGAATGTTTTGGTGAAAGTCTTTGTGCCTTGTGTATTGTGTAATTTGTTCAAAAGGTTAACATTATTTCTTGTCTCTGCAAAGACGCACCATTTCCTCGCCTACATGCATGCACCTGTAATCATGCTATTATTGGGTCATTTCAATAAGACGGTTCCTACTGAAGACAAACCACTGGCTTGTCAACTTACAAAGAGGGAAGATGAAGAAAAGTTTTTAAATATACATTAAGTTTTTCACTCATCAAGGTATCAACCAACTTTCTGAGCACTGCTAATTTTCTGAGCGATTACTTATGCAAATTTACAGATCACCCGATGCTAACCTAAAAAATGACTCATTGTTAGAGGTGAAATGGAAGCTTGAGGCATGAGATCTTGGAACATTAACATATTTTCTGTCAAAGTCAAGCCCGCCATACTGTGCCAACAAATGACATTCCCTAATGAATTGAAAGCCAAGATTATGGGTATAAATGTATCTCCTTTAAACTTGACACCCTATTTATCTATGAAGTAAGAAAGGAAGATGTTTTTTTTACCCTGTTGTGTTGACTAATAAAGATCTCTGAGGTGTTGGCTGACAAGACATAAGTCTTAAAGACATGCCCACCAAAATAAATTGTTTGTATGTATTTTAGGTCATTGGTAAGGCAAGGAAACAGTGACAGCCAGGATACAAATCATTTGCACGCACTTGGAGAACACTGACTGGCAAACCACCAGAAATGCTAAAGCTGGCATCTGCTTTGCAGCTTCCAATAAGTGGCAATACTTCCTATCAGCTGGCAATAGCATATTGTCCTTGGGAGCCAGAAGCACTTCTTTTTAAAGCTATAAAGGGAATTATGTTGGGGGGTTAGAGCTAACTGAGAAAAAATAGATAATGATACATTATCTAAGCAAGATTGAAGAGCATACTCTTCCACTAAATTGTCTTTTTAAATGATGATAAAAGGAGAAATGACGGTGAGATTAACATTTGTTTTATTATAATTGACTTCAAATGTTTAATAACACAACATTTCAAAAGTATTTTAAATAGTGATCTATTAATAGGCAACATTTAAAGACTGAAAGACTTTACTTGGAGATAAATTGAGGCCAATGACAGACCTTCATAGGTAAGAAGCAGAACAACAAATAGGAAACATCCTAAGGGACACCGATTCATTATCTACCACTGAATTACAGCGTTTCCCATGTGAAAAGAAGACCCTGATGCAAGAGGAAGGAATAAATGAAAGAGGCCACTAAGACAGTTCACATCACTATAATTGATCTCATTAAAGTTGCAGTGGCTGTTTTGAACTAGGCAAACTGTACAGTAAGACCAAAAGCAAACAGAGGCGCTGTCCTTACCCCATTTATTGGATAAGTCTTCCATCCCAGCTCTCCAAGCACAGACGTTGTATCCAGCAACACCACTGAAACAGAAAACAAAGAGCGAAAGACAACATGGTAAGCAATCTGACAGTCCAGAAAAAGACATCGATGTGAAGTGAAATTGAAATAGCAGTCATGAATGTATTAATGCTGACATTTTCATATGGACACAAATTAAATTTTTGGATCAATATAAAGAAGTCTGGCATCACTTACACTGGGAGCAATAATTTTTGTCATGTGTGACATATTTTGGGGGCAGATGGACTGAAATCAGATTTCTGTCAGAAATCTATTCCCACCTCTGCTTTCCACAGCAACAATTCCTTCCTGTGCTGCCTGTTGGTGTAATAAAATAATATAGATGCATCTGTATTAGTCCTGTTGTGTCGTACTGTGTATCTCATTATACTAGTGTTTACAGTTAAAATCCTATGTATTGCTTAGGCATAACATTATGACCACCTGCCAAATCAACTGTTAGCCCTTACTTTATGGCCAAAACGGCAAAGACCAATCAAGGCATGGATTTCACTGCAGGTATGCTTTGGTATCAGGCACCAAAAGGTTAGGAGGAGATCCTTTAAAGGTGGACTATTATGTTTCCTTGAAAATGTTGGGCTTCGGTCTATGGTATTAGAAAAACATGTTTATTACTCTTTTTTTTTTTGCACAAAATCACTCTTAGGTAAGGAGATTCTAATCCGACCATTCTGAAAGAAGCCTACTTTGTGCTCTTCAAAGAAAGAGATATTTTAGGGTCTCTTGTGACCTCAGTCCAAATAACCTGCAGTTGACCACACTCCACAGCTCAGTATTTACACTCGCATGTGAAAATGACTGCAAACTGGATTCGCAATTGTACAACGGTACATCTTTGAAAAGCAGAAGTGGATCCTCCTGCACAACTAACAAGAATGCATCAAGTGGCTTCTGAATAGTAAGACAACAACCAAACACTTGTCTTTTCCAGCAGTCGTTGTACAGTGCATCCTAAGGTAAAACCAGCTGACCAAAGATGCGGGAGCTCCACTTGGGTTGCTAGGTGACAGGCTGGGCTTTGCTGGGATTATGAAGTAATGGCACAATGTTACTCAGCAATCAGCAGGTTCTTGAAATGGCTCATTTTCCAGACACCAAAAAAAAACCCATCACCTTATTGTCAAAAAACAGATGACTGTTTTTTGTTTTATTTTAAGCGCTTGGGCTGTTTTTAGAAGCATTACAGACTGAACTGAAAATGTAAAAATGTGCATACATAGGCACCTTGGTTGCTATGTGGCTATCCAGTTATATATGCAAAAATGTGATGCACTGTGCATTTTGACACGTTTCCATCAGAACCAGCATCTGGTGTAATAGACCTCCAACCTTGACTTTCTATCTTCCTAAGACCATGTTTAATATTTACAGACCCCTGCAGACTGGGAACAACCCACAAGAACAGCAGGAGAGGAAAATCTCTGACTCAGTTGTCTGGCATCACCAGACGGCCCATGAAAAAAAAGTGTTCCCTTGGTTTCTAATATACTCAACCTCCCAAACATGTGCAAAAGGTCAAGTGATAATCAGTGTTCAAGTAACAAGACAGTTAAGTGTCATGTTTGTTTGGATTATAATATGGATATGGAAAAGAAAGATGCTTTTTATCATCCCATATTTTTTTTTTTGCAAAAGCATTATGCCATTTCTGGCTGAAGTTAAACTTTCTAGGACAGTTTATAAAAAGAAGACGATGCAGTTCTGGTGTGGAAAATATCACCAACCTTGTCAATACTTTTTTTCTGGCTCTCAAGGACAGTAGATTTTAATAATTCAGGAGGAAAGCATTTCTCCTCAAGAAAAGTCATTTACAGTGAAAAGTAGAAGACATGACTTCTTGAATTTACTCTCTGTTAGATGCCAGCATATCCAGTGAACTGATAGAAATGTTTGTCGCCCTCACTTGTGGTAACATTAGGGAATAACCAGGAGACTAAAACCGCAACATATTTTCAAAATGTATAAATATTAAATGAGGCCCATCTATTCACCTTGTCAAACAAGCCAAGTACACGGTATATGTGACAATACACCTACAAGATGTCCTAATTATATGTAAGTGTAAGGCCTCATGAGGTAGGCATTGAGAAATAATATGTTTTCAGGACAGGTTGGATTGCTTTTAAAAGAAAATAACATTGTTATTCACACGAGATCAATATCAACACCTTTTCCCCCCCCCCAACAAGTCAATGTGTATTTACTTCTTGAAAATGACCTGATTGTAGGTGTCAGTTTGTCATGAATGTCCACTTACAGCTTTTTAAGTAGACCTCTGAGGCTGGTTATACTAACACACATGATTATTAGTGATGACATTTCCAAAGAAATTTCCATAAGCATTATTACTGTGAATGAACTATTTTATTAAAAAAAAGAAGCTCAAGAAACTTGTTTCTATACAAAAATGGTTCAATTTCTGTCAAAGGAAGATGGAACATTTTCTCTTGGAAATCAGTGATCACCTCTGATTGCACCTGTTTGACCGATTATTTAATGACCTACTCTCTTGGGTGGTAATAATAAAACTTTGTGCGACTCCATCGATAACAGAAAGCAGTATCTTAAGCTTTGTGGCTGACCAAAGAATCATTTGCAAAAAAAAGGAGTAGTGTTGGTTTCTGCAGGGACTTGGAGAGGTCTTCTCTGGTGCATCAAGGACTCAGTTCGCTATTCATTTTGCATTATAGCAGCATCGCTAGTTTGAGCATGCACAAATCTTCTGTTGTGAGATTCATGTGGTTCATTACTATAACGGCAGTGTATCTAAGTCCTAGGTTTAGTGTTGAGGAGCTTCGTAGCAGCAGATATAGCTTGACCCATTTTGTGTGGTCTGGGCTTAACTGTGGCGAAGTGCATACACTTCAAAATATAGCCAGGTTCACCAAAGAAATATTTACAGGTTGCAGAACAAATGTAACATTTATATAACATTTATCATCAAAAGAAAATCTATTCAGATATGCGAGGGAGGGAGAAGGAACAATCAGAGAAACAGACTTTACAATACAGTTATGCAACAGTCAAAATAAACAAGAAAACCTTTGCGCTTCAGAGCAATAAGTGATTACCGTAGAAGCATCTCTGGAAAAACGAATCGGTTTTTAATTTTATGCAGAATTTTGACTACACTCAGATTTGCGAGTTCTGCACCAGATTAAACTTTCTGCATGAAATGGCATTGTTCATGACGCACAACACTACACAAAGAAGCCCTGACATGCATTGTTTCATGCTGCTCATAAACTCAAGTCCTACTGGTGTTTCCCTCTCCACAAAAGGGTTAAAACCGATGGTCATGAAACAGAATCATTCCATCATAGGGGCATTCCTTAGACTGTGAGGAAACATCCTAATTCGAATCTAATACCTGAGGTGTAGCATCAAAGGCCCTTCTTGGCCAGAGTTTGGTGTTTGCTTTTACACTAATTTCTCCTAATATAGTCCATTTGAATGGTAGTGAAAATCTTGAAAATTATGTAGCGATCTTAGTCTAAGGCATTTCTAAAACAAACCCTAATCCATCAAAACAAACTATTTTTAATGCAATGGTTCATAAAATAAATATTTACAAGTTTACTTGTCCAAACTCCCCTGCAGAAAATACAGAGCAGAAAAAGGGATCCAATCATAGTCCAAAAAGAACAAACGTTAACATATGAAAGATCTGAAGTGACCTTCAGAGGACTGATTAAAAACAAGATCAATGTAATCTCCAACTGAGAAATTTACAATTTAAAACCAGTCATAGATAGTATGAATAATTATTTGCAATGCAGTTTTCATGTTCTTGATTATTGAACAGTTAAATTACATTTTAGAACCAAAGCTTTTGTCAACAAGTTTTATGTTTAGTTGATTTTTTTTTTTTACATTTAGTCTTCATACAGAGACATTACAAACAAAGAACATAAAATCATGAGCAACAAAGGATATTTATATAGCACAGATTTAACCAGAAACTGAACGATTTCTTTGGAACAGCAACTGAGAGCTTTTAATGACTCATGCTGTGTTAGAGCAGTATGAGATTAGGTGGAGAAAATGGACATTGATCTATATGAAATTGCAACAGATTATTCTATTGATTGACTGTCCTGTCCAGCGTAGAAAGAACAGACTTCATGCTGATCGTTTTATCCTCCAGCCACAGCCTCTATGTAATGCAAGTTTAATATTTCCTTTGTCGGCTGGTTGTTCCAGCATCTCTGCGTCTCTTTTTCCCCAGCTGATGACAGGTCTGTGCCCTGTCTGCATCACTGGTAGACTGCAGGACCAGTTGATCCTGCCAGTGCTGGTAATGGATACCATTAGACTACTGTGGGCAGGTAACCAGCTCAGTTATTGGAAAAGGACCAAATTTCTTATAATAAGCGATGATACACACCAGAATAAGATTACTTCTACTTATAAAGTAAACTTCGCTACAGAAAAAAGTGACTGTAAGCTGCTGTGATCTGAACGGATAGAGATAACTTCTGATTTGGAGCTGGAAACCTGCAATAGAAAGACATTGAGCTTCCTGTGGTAATTTGAGAACAGATACCCAAGTAGTGGCTTTCTATAAGAGCAACAGAAGTTTATGCAAACTACCTGTCACGAAAAAAAGAATCTTCAGAAGAGTATTTTAATTAAAACCATAACCTGTGTAGTTGGTCTTCTCTATTTATAAACACCATACTGCAAAAGTGCAAGGAAACAGCATTGACCATTAAGATCTTTATGCCAATATCGAACATTAATTACAAGTTTTTGAGTCTGATCTAAACATTAATCAATGGGTGCTACTTCTTGAACTTTCCACATTACTGACAGGATATTACTCTTTTTCAAAAAGGAACTTCATTATTGAAGAGAATTATAGCAAAGTTATTAGCAAACTCACTGCAATAATTATTTGCTTAGTCTTTGCCTTAGCTATTGAAACTGTAGGTCACAGGAATTAATAGTAAGTGTAATAGCTAATAACAGTAGCTGTGGAGATAATGACATTTTCAGATATGAGTCAAGATTTAGCTTTTTGTTTATTACATAATTGTAAGTTATCTTTGTTGTGGAGCAATTTTGTTGAGATTGCTTTATTTAATTTTTTGGTTTGAAATTGTACGAATGTGAACATTTTCTTTTCAATTTTAGGAACACACATGACAGCTTACGAGAAGGGTAGACATTTACTAGTCTATGATTCAGTCTTACCCCCTTTGTGGAGTCTACAGAATTTGATCTTGTATGTCATCATTTTCTTCCCACCCTGAAACAATTAAATTATTTAAGACCATTAAGTAATAAAGGAACATCTCCAACAAATCTTTCATAAAGGTCAAATAATTTTCCACTTACAATTAGTCAGTACGATTATCTTTTTTTAAATTGTCATGTTGACTTAAGCTGCAAGATCTTCTGCTAAATAATAGTGAAATAAAGGCTGTTGCTTGGCAAATTGGGTCAATATTCAGTGAGCCATGCTGCGCTTGGGATATGTCAACATCCTCCTGATGCATATTATTGGTGTGAATTCCTGCGTTGTAAGCTTCTCAGTAAGATGGCATATTCTTTTTAAAAGTTGACATCAATTCTCATTGCTAGTGGACTAACATGACTCAAAGTACAAACTTTTCTAAAAAGAAAAAAAAGTCAGTTTGAATCTTTGCATAAGACTTATCTTTATGAACATGCACCTGGTTGGTAGTGTATATATTTGTGTCCTGTGAACATTGCCAGTGTAGCCTAAAACTGCCTGCATGTAAATATCCATCCATCCATTCTCCCACTACATAAGAGTTATCTTTGGGCAAGGCACCCATAAGACCCTGCCTGGAGCTGCAGGTCCCCTGGGACTTCCTCTAGCTGGATATAAATAGAACGTGTGCTGGCCAGCCCATAAATATATGAAGCCCAAGTAGAACGATGACATCTCCTGTCCGGTCCACACCCCTCACAGGCCACACAAACACCCCAAAATAGCTGTATTGTTTCTGCAAATGTGGCTTATCAAAGTCTTACTTCATGTAAATTTGAACTGGAACAGTATTTCAGTGTTCAGAAATCAGAAGGGAACGCCATCGACAGATGTGTACATCACTTCCTTTCTAAATGGAATAGAAGCCTCAACGAGGGACAGTCTTCTTATTTTATTTCTTTTAAATATCACACTCATAATGCACGTAAATATATATTACTCAAAAATTATTGTAACCCACATTTACAGCTGATAACATCAACTTTTTGTTTGCAACATGCTCATTCCGTTAAGCAGCAAACGGCATGCCATGTTGAAACACAAACAGCAACATTTGATGAACAGACACTTGTGAAAATTGATTCTGGCAAGTGTTTCACTGTGGATTGCACATTGTCATTTAGCGGTGTAAACAAAGCACTGGGCTCTCAACAGATGAAAAGATGATATGCTGTGAAATTGAAAACTATCCATAACAGAGGGAATCTGACAGGCATGACAGAATTTTCAACACACTCTCTCTGATCACTGTGATAAAACAAAACAAAAAAAAAAGATGCATTCAACAACGTAATAAAGGACAAAGGAAAGAAAACCATTTAATGTGGCTGATTTCATAATGAGGTGTGTTTAAACAAAACATGCAAAGGGGACTCATGGGTAAAAAGTCAATAGTTAAATACTTAACCATTGTTAATTATCATTTAGTGTCCAGTCACCATATGCGACAGTAATGTTGACCACCAATGTTATCACCCGGTAGCCATCAGATTCTAATGATAAATTGAAGTGGGCAGGTCTCATAGTGTCAGAATAATTTTCTTTCATCTTGGATGAAGAATCAATAGAAGAATCATTTAATTTTGTAGACATATCAGGTGAATTATCAATGCGTGAATTATCAGATCCCTGGACTTCTTTCCAGGGATCTGAGAACTGCACATGCACCTGGTTTGGTAGTGCATATATTTCTGCAACTGCTTCTGAAACCAGTATTTAAATATAGAGATAAAAAAGATGTGTGTGTGTGTGTGTGTGTGTGTGGGGGTGTGTGTGTGTGTGTGTGTGTGCATGGTTGTTTGTCCTGTCTGTTTCTGTGTTGCCCTGCGGCAGACTGGCGACCTGTCCAGGGTGTACCCTGCTTCTCGCCCGGAACGTAGATGGAGATAGACACCAGCAACTCCCGACCCCATTAAGGACCAGGGTGTAAAGAAAATGTATGGATGGATGGATAAAAAAAAAGATGCTTATACAACTAGAATAACTAACATCACTAAGTTCCCCCCCAAAAAAAGAAAACATGGTTTGGAAACAGAAACCTTAATTTTACTATCACTAACAAAAGTGCAGATGATTTCCATCAGGGATCAAATGCAAACAGATGTACTCAAACCACAGCTTACAGTTTCACTAAAATTGGCCACACAGTGTATTTTGTGAGAGAAAAGCATCCAAATGCATTTTAATACTGGTCATAAATAGTTTTAAAAGGCAAATTAGGTACAAAGCATGGCGTGTTTTTATTTTTTCTTTTAAAATTCTGATCAAATATGCTAAAGCATCAAATGATATAGTAAACATATCCACACAATTCACTTCAAAATGCTCAGATTTGTTCAGGTGCAGTGTGCCTTGTAATAGTTCACAAAAGTAGCTAGTAGTAAATAACTAATGAATATAACTAAGTTAGATTTTTGCAGCGTATATGTATTCCTTTTCTCTTTCCCTGTACCTTTACATAAAAAAAAGTTTAGGACAGACTCCACTTGTGTGCAACTAAATCTCAGCACATGCAGCTGCTCTATGAAGGTTTAAGGTTTTTGGGAAAACATTTGTGAACAAACAACACCATCAGAGAGGTGTTGTAGAGAGGTTTAAAGAGGATGTTGAAACATTCCCTGGTCCAAATAATATCTAAAAAGATTTTGGGATAACAGTAAACCTACAAATACAATCCACTTAATCAATAATGAGAGAAGCAGAAAAGATGCTTGTGAGGAAGCTGCAGATATCTAAGACTCAGGTGGGAGAATTGGTCATCAGGATAACCATTAGTTCATTCCCCAATCCTGACCTTTCAAAAAAAAAAAAGCAGCAGCAAGGGAATCGTTGTAGAAGAAAGACAGAAAACATTGTGTATGCAGTTTGGCACAAGCCATGTGGAGCACATAAAACAAGTGAAAGGAGAAGCTCTCCTCAGAGCAGTAACCAGTTCCTGCATGCAAAATGCCATTTGTGGTAGAAAAACTAATGGTTAATATGAAGATGAACACACCATCACCAAAGTAAAACATGGTGGGGGCGGCATTATGCTGTAGAGTCACTTTTCTTCAGCGGGTACAGAAAAACTGTTCTGAGTTAACAGGAAAATGGATAAAGCAAACATAGTTTAGTCCCACAAGAAAAACTGTAAGAGAATGGAAAAGATTTGACACTAAGACATAGCATAAAATCTAGTATTGTCCTTCCAACAAAAATAACATTTCAAATCAAGTTTATTTGTAAAGCACATTTCAGCAACGAAGCAGTTCAAAATGCTTTACATCATAAATATATAGCCACACTCCAACCCAGAGGGCTGGTGTCCTGCAGCTGTTTGAGGTGTCCAAGTCTTATACACCTGAATCAAAGGACTGAATTACCTTCTCATGCACTTAAGTTCAACAGTCCTGGCAAAAACCAAATTATGTGACACAGATGTGTTGACAGAGAGACGTGTCTAAAAGTTGCAGGACACCAGCCCTCAAGGACTGGCGTTCGACACGTGTGGCTAAGATTTAGCAGGTGCTAAAGAGGAGGTATTATGTATGCTCCAGGCACATAAGTGACATTTTACAGCACAATAGGATAACTATGTTACCTTCAGTTTTAATAAAAATGTTGTATGTATCACACATAACTTAAAAGAAATTTGACTTTGCAATTTTATGCCTTGAAATTGACCTCTGTCTCTTTAAGAAGTGCCTGCTCTTTCCAGCACTCCACCTTCAGCACTTCGTCACAAAAAGGCTACTCCATTATGCCGTTATCAACCATGCTTGGTAACATTGGACTGAGTAGTTCTCATGATGAGCTCAGCAGATGTGCATTTGCAGCAGGAGTTTGCTAATTGCTGCTGCCAGTAGTCTGGTGGAGCTGAGTGGGGAAGGTGTACCGTCCACCCTCTTTAAAATGTGTGTCTCCTAAAATCCCAGTCAATTTTTTTTAAGCGTGGGCAGGTGTTTACATCAAACTGTCATTGTCTGAGAGGCGGGACTATCCTTGCACACCCTTACCTAAGCACAATTTAGAGACCAATCTGAACCCAGAACCCTCAATGCAACAGTGCTACACAGCGATGCAGCCCTTATATATCAGATCACAAGTGGAAACACAAAAATTATTTTATCAAGACGTCAATAATAAAAGGTCGAGGATAGCAAACAAGTCAGCGATGAATAAAGAAAATAAAGATTTGTTAAAAAGAAATAATTTTTTTGTGTCTTTGTGTGACTAACACAAAAAGCCAGACAACCTTGAATAGAATGTAATCAGTTGAGAGTAGCAAATTAACCTGAAAGGCAGGAGTCTGGTTAAAAAGACAAAAACTGAAGAAATGTTGACTTCGGTCTTTTATTAAGTAACAATTTCTTCAATTTGTTGGAAAATGTAAGGGGACATCATTAGAGAAAAGCAGAATTTTTTTTAAGATTTTAAAATCCTATAAGATAAACAGTTACAAAAGAAGCAATTTCTGCTTTAAAAGTTATGGTAAAAAATAATTGTGGAGGTGTGTTGTCACAATCTCCATCCAGCTCAAAAAAAAAAACAAAAAACAAAAGGGAGTGAACAATGTTCTTTTGTTTCTTACATTTTACAGAATTAGGATGACTCTTCGTTCATGCTCATTCCACACAAAACTTTCTTCACAAAAAGAAAAAAAAAAAAAAGACTATTCAACCACATTCTGTCTTTCTGGAGTAAGATGCAGAGGCTAAAGCAGAAAATAAAACAGCATGAGCATACAAACTTTACAAAGACGGCCCCCCAGCTGACCAGCAACATAATAAATGGCTACTTTTGCAAAGCTGACCACAGCACCACTATGTTCCTCCAAGTTCAAATCAATAAAAATAAAACACAGGCAACAAAAGCAAAGTTTTGCAAGAAAATAAACAACCCTTCAAAATGTGTTTACTGTTCCAAAAGACTCAGCGTTATTCTACCACTGTTTATTAAACTAGATGTTATGACAAAGCAGCAGATTTTGCTGTAACTGATTTCTACAAAGTAAAAATAAATTAGGAAAAGAGTGGAATCATTAATAATTGTTCTTCAATTTAGTGACAGTCAGTGGGTACTTGCTAATATGGACCATACAAATATATAAACCCGCATATTCACAAAGTCAAAGTTGCAGAGTCACTACTTTCAGTCTGATGTGGATTTGTGGGTTGATTGATTTTCTTTGACTTCATGCTAATTGTGAATATCTCCTTTGTGTAGTGATGGTTATAGCTGTACTCAGCTAGACTAGGCTTTGTAAGAGCAAAAGCTTTAATCAGCCATCCACATAAATCAATGCAGAGAGGTGAATAATTATTTGTGTGTTGCTTTCCCAGCTAGATCAATGCATATTTGAAGAACAGCAAGTAAGTAATTGCAAACAGCATTTACTTATTTTTTTATTCATTCAAACATTTGCTCTCATGCAGAGAACTTACATGAGGAGGACTACTAACTGGATGTGCAAGTCTCTTAAACAAGCAAACAAACTATGTTGGAGGTTTGTATCTAAGTGTTATCTCCAAATTTAGCTCAAGTTATTAAAAATAACAAATAATTTGGAAAAACAGACGCAAGATTACAACAATCACCATTACCACTGACATAGCAAGATGACAAACTGGTAAACACCGATGTGAAGAGGATATCTGTTAGTGGGTAGCACATAGGCTTGTTCAGCCTTGAGTGAGTAGAGCTTTGTTAATAACTGTCTGCAGTCCCTGCTGGGTTCAGGTGACGGATTTGTTGTTCAGTCAGGAAGCACACGAGCAAGAAGCAAAAAGTGATTGGTTTTTATTGTTCTTCCAGCGGTCAACATGTGACCATTTTGCCAGTGAAATCCCCAATCTCTGTAGTTCAACTTGTCTTTGTCAGAAAGTACGGATCAAAAAACACTGATCTCTGCTGCTGTGTGATGGAGTTGGGCTCCGTCCCCAACCTACAGACTAAACAGAGTCAATACTGTTGCAGAGCAAGTAAGACATGTGTTCTAGAGGTTTTTAAAAGAAGGCAAAAAAAAAAAGAAGCTTTTTCTCAGTTTTGAAGTTGGATGTTGCTCCCAAAATTTGCAAAAGAAATCACAAAACCATAACGCATCATACAGTACCAATGATTTACAGTCATTTTTATGAAATACCAGGGCAGGCATCAGAGTGACCGGGATTTTCTCTAACATAGGATAACCAGGAGGGAATCTTTTCCAAATTATTGCTGCACACAGCTGTTCAGCTGGCTGAAAGAGAGTTTTCTACAGTGCTTTTTTGAATGTTGTGTGAAACACTCAGAGCCTAAGTAAGCATGATATATGTTTTATTTATTTGGACAGCAGCAGGGAAACTAGTTGTTTTTTTGTTTTGAATGAAATGTATTATGCACTTTTATTTAAATTGTCTTTTTAAATATGGTGGTTCTATAAAACAGTTTTACAAAAGCACAGGCCAAAAATCAGAGCAGGCCCAAGACATAAGTAAACTAAGAAGCAGCCCAGCAGGGGTGGGGATAAGAGTGGGATTAGGAGCACCCAGATTATCTCAAAATTTTGAATTTGTAGTTGTGTTTGTCAAGAATGAGTCTAAAAGTAACCCATAAATCTTTCATTTACAGATTTATGCATAGATCATTTTGACATTTGTAGTTCTTGCTCATTTAAAACAGACCTTTTTTTTTTTAGGATTTTAAAGAACTTCCAAATGAAACTAGTCACATTTCATGCTACCGCGACCTCAACTGAATGACAGTTGTCTTTTTCCAGACAAACTGGACTGCGAAACCCAAATGAATAAGATTAAAATATTTTCCAAGTATTCGTTTTTAAGGAACAATATTAACATAGGTGTCACAAATTAAAATTCTACTTGCGCTGCTCATAAAATTTTGTTCCGCTTGTGTTCCAAATTATTTCTTGATTTGAAACTCTGTCCATTCATATGAGTTTTAGCTTTTTTACTTTTCCTCTGAACCACACTGCTTTGTGTTGGACAGCGACTACAATTGTGCCACTTGAGGTCTCGTACCAGTCAATATGAAGGACTAAACTGCAGCTGAAAGCAGACATGAGTTCAATCATTCAATCTGCGGCGCAGAAAAACACACAGTGAGGCTGTTATGTAGCAGCTGTCTGGGAGAACAGGGAGTAGCATCGCTCTTATTGAACACAGAGAACAATAAAATATAACCTGGGGGGCAGATCCCACAGTGCTCTCTCCACACAATCAATAGGACTATTTTAAACCGTTCTGATGCAGCAGGCTGTGTGTGTTTGTGTGTGTCTGGAAGGTGGGGGGTAAATATGCAGGAACACACAGAAAGGCAGACATGTGGTCCCACTTTTGATATTTTATGAAAAAGTAAATTAAGAATCGATTGGTTCCTATATTTGTTTGTTCGTATCCACATAAATGAATGCTCTGTGAACAAATTGAATATTACGCCAATAAAATTGAGTGGATTTGATTCTATAAAAGTGACACATTGAAGTCGGCTCTCACACGCTCAAAGAAACTTACACAGGTCACCAACTTAACAATTTGATCTTTTAGCAGTCTCACATATATGTGTCTGTGTAATGTAGAATCTTTGAGTAAAGTTATTTCATTTAATTTCAAGAAAAGTGAAGTAATTTTTCACTTCCTCAAGAAATAACTACAGGGAATCCATCCTTCCGGACTTATGATGTCTCTTCATTTATATTTAAATTTTGACATGATGCATTTCTGTGCAGACTACCAATATTTCAATATGCTTAAAATGAGGATGCAGCAATGTTTTAATAGTTTTCATAGTTCCAAAGGCAACTGCAATATTTAATTCAAATATAAACTATAGCAAAGGAAAAGTTAAATTATTCAATTTATTTTGTTCGACTGACATTTTCTTTAGCTCTTAAGTCTTTGTAAAGTCTGCATGCGTTGCACGACTTTTGTGATGACTTTGTTTCACTGTCAGGCTGCGATTGCATCATGATGAGAATTTCCTGCCGGGCAGTAAATCAAAAAAAAAAATACCCACAACTTCCAAATAACATCCGCTGTTGTTCAACTGAACCATATGTCCAAAAGTACAACAGGACAGAAACTAACCCAGGTGACCCTGAGTGGATCGTAGTGCGCTGTCTTACCTTGATTGCAGCGGCTGAAACGACTGATCGTAATTCCAAGAAAGAGTGAAACGAAGAATCTGTTTCCAAAAGTCATGTCTGCGGCAGTATTTACCAGCGGCTTTACTTCTTGTTAGATCAGCGATGAAGCGCTCTGGGTCCGTTTAGGTCCACTAGTTCTGGTCCTTATAATTGATCCCGTGTGGAGCGAGCGGCCGTGCCGTGGAACAAGAGGTGGTTCATCCTTTTCACCTGGCGGCTGCCGCAGCTCCGTCGCTAAATGGACAGCTTTTGGATAAAGTCCCAAAAATATTTGAAGTGAACTCGGACCTTCTGACAGGGCTAAAAACACTTCGCTAATAAAAAAAAATAAAAATAAAAAAAACTTTGCAGATTCTAAACGGACTTTCACCCTCCACCTTCTTCAGTGTTTCGAAATGGGCATTAAAACGCAGGTTTGAGCGCGTAGAGTCGTGACAGACTGGAGACACCGTGTGTTTGGCACGGCAGGGCGCCGCGGACTGCCAGCTCCGGCTGCAGCTCCAGCTCGGTCCGCTGCTGCAGAGAGATGGTGGAAGGTGAACAGAGGAATGATTGGGATGCAGCGGAACAGCAGCAACAGCGGAGGCGATGCTGTGGGACTGCGCGCATCTGTGCAGGATGCTCGGCACTAGAGGGGGTTAGCTGACAAGGCAATGGGATGTGTGTTTGTGTTTGTGGGGGTGCGCGCGTTCATCTCATTGGTTCTTAAGCAGAGGTTCCTAAAGACTGGTAAATGTTAAACATGATCCCACCTCCCCCCATTTTGACTGAAGTTTAATGTAATAGTTTGTGTTCGGATGTTACGTAAGATGTTATTTAGGTTGGCAAATATGAAGCTGGTGAAAAGTTCTTGGAATATACTCTGTCATCTGGATCTCTCATTAAGTTGTCACCAGGATTGATTTGTTTTAGCTTATTTTGGACGTTTAGAGCAGGAAACTGTAAATGTGAAGAGAAAAAAAAAATCACTTTCGCTCCTGACAACCTTAAAGTTGAAAGAAAAAGTTAAAAATATAAATTTGGTTTGTTGTATTATGTTAATCCTAGTTTTCAATTTGAGGTTTTATTTAGTTAAATGCTTTTTTCCTTGTTTTGCGTCAATCTTCATTTTATGACACCGCCCACAACTGTTCCTTAGTTTCCAACTACCACACCTGTCATGCGTTAATCATTTGCGCCTGCAGTGCTCGAATAGCTTTAGATGTTGCCATCTGTCATGCCAAGAGATAAATTTTTTCTGTAACGCGTCTCTCTACCTATGCAGTAGCTAAAAAAAAAATATTTACTTGCTCATCTGCAGAACTGGGTCCCTGTATACACACTGCTGATGTACGGATTTTAATCACATTCAGTATTTGATGATTTACATAATAGTTCCACTCTTTGATTGGACATAGATGTGTCAGAGTTTTGGAACACCAGGTGTCCCAGTCAAAAAATAAAAATAAAAAGTATTCACGTATTTTTTAAAATTGATTAATTCCTGAAAGCAGTTGAGCCACATACAGGTTAAGTAAAATAAATGTACGTAATGTGGGTTATAAGGTTCAAAACATAAAATAAATATAGTCTGAGCTTATATTGCAGTGGAAGGGAATCACTGACAAATTGTATACTTAATGATTTATAGATTAATTTTTTAAAAATTAAAACGTTTCAGTTTTTCTTGGTCTGAGAACATTTCTCTTTTCACGTTAAGATGTAGTTACATCCATTATTTCAAGTGCTCTGCTCGTCTTAAGATCTTAAAAGGGAAACAGTCATCAAGTATCCATCTTTATGGAGATGTCAGTTGTTAGTTTCCTATTTTATAACGTAGGTATACATATTCATAACATAAATAATTGCATATTGAACATACAGCAGTGTTCAAAATTTTGTTTTTTAAGAAACAAAGTATGAAATTCCTAAAAGAAAAAAAAAGATAATTTTGCATACATTCTACTGCAGTGGGAACACTGCACATTTTATTCCAAATCAAAACATACAGAAATTATTATATTTTCACTCTGAAGTGTGGGAAAAAAATACAAGGTTCTTTAAAAAGTACCTTCAGCATTTTTGTCTTCAAACTCAGTGTATAAACTGAAAAAGAAAATGGTTTAAGAATGAGTTTTTTTGTGAATTACTGAGCTAATATTTAAATATAGAACCATCGTTGCAGAGAAGAACTTTACGTGTTTCATGGAGTCAATTAGTATATGCCATCTTCTCCAGCCTTGGATGATTAGACTGCATTCCACAATTTCTATTCATTTTGGGTCAAGTTTTTAATAATCCTACAAATTGTTCTTTGGATTAAGGTCCGAGGATGAGGCTGGCCACTTCATCACATTATTCTTGTTGGTCTGGAACCCAGAAGCTGCTGATTTAGGAGAGTGTTCACATAGTTTCATCTTGTGGAAACATTAATTTCATGAGTGTCATTGTTGGTATGAATACATTGGGTGTTTTGATGTATTCAAATTGTTTAATTGTCCATGACATTGAATGTTATTTTCCATTTTAGTTATTTCAGCTGTAGGAGATTTCTTTTTCCCCCAAACAACTTTCTGCTTTGGTTTAAATTTCTAAGGACTTGAAATAATTTTAACTGAGACAATTTGACTGTAAATGGTATGTTACACTGCCTCTCAGGAATCAATAGAAATTCCTAATTTACATTACACCAATAAAGTCCATCCAAAATTAACCTTGCCAAAAATTGTGAACAGCTTTTTGCATTCTTCTATTGCGATTTTGATAGTTTAGCTTTGGGAATGGCCTCCTTGCCATCACCCTAATCTAAATCTTCCTTCACATATTCTATGCCAAATTCAAGCCCGGATTCTGGTTGGGCCACAGACTCTTAGTCATACAAAACCTTTTGGTAAAATAGAAAATAAACATAACAAGTGCTATGAGTAACTGTAGATTTAAAGACATGATGTCTGGAACAACCTATTTTTCTCAGATCTTCAGACAGGAATGGTTTACAACCAGTTTATGCATTTGCTGCCTTTGTCCTTTAATGAAAGTCACCAGTTTGACGGCTGATTTTCATTAATAGAATGAATTACCTCACTGACAGAACGCCACACTGCTTTAAACTAATCATTTATTTACACTTAATCACTAACATGTATGTTGTAACCGTTGTGTCTGTTGGTTTTCTATTACTTTACCAAGAAAATGGACTGAACTGATAAGTGATTTTGAACTCACTTTATTTTAAACTGAAATGAAAAGACAGATTGTAGTTTCTCTCCTTGCCTTACATTTTCTAAGTCTGTGTGGATGAGGGCTTTTGCAGAAGAGCATGTCAACTGTCTTTGACATAATCAACTGCAAGCAGCATCTGTTGAGCCACTCTGTAAACAGTTGGCATATGTTAACTGACTTACAATAAAACTTCTGAAAAGATTACAAGCATAAACCAAATAAAACCCCAATCAATTTGACTTTGTTAATACATTAGTGTCATAGCAGTACTAGCACAGCAATTCTATCTTCATTTTTAACTTGCTGCCAGTAAAGCAAATTAAAAATGTTAGAATTGGGGTGAGCTAACAAAAAATTGTCAAAAAATGTTGTCATGCAAGGACTATTTAAATGATGGAACATATAACTATAGGCTGATTATAGTTCTTTTTAAGAGTGATTTACACATTATTTAATTGTTTTTTTAAATTAAATATTTTCAAGATCCTCTGATTTAGACAAGTTTTTTTATTACAAACCCAGATGCATGTTTCCATAGGGTATAATCATGCTTACATGAAAAGTGTTCAGTCACATCCACCTGTGGAGATGTGAATCAGTCATTCCACATTGAATTTATTCATAGATCTAAGATTTATCTGAAAAACTTATAGTTTATATTCATCCTTTGTTGTGCAACAGTGCGCTGCCAACATGCCAATGTCAGCCAAGATTAGTGAAGGTCTTCTCCTCATCTTCATGGACATCTCATTGAGTGAGTAAGCAAACCCTCCTCACTTTGACCCGGTTAAACAAAGCAATGCTGGCTGCTGAGATGAAGCCCAGTCAATCAAGATGTAGGAACAGCTTCCTGTCAGCAGAGGGGAGGTAAATACATCAACATCACAGTCCGTCACCATCACTTAGCTGCCAGCCAATCACCAAACAATGCTGAGCAGCTGCCAACAACTTTTTGTAGCACAATGTGTAAACACATTGGAGGACAGAGAGTTTTAGACTAGAATGTATTGACCACAGCTGTCTCATTGTGTCTACCATAGATGGAGGGAGGCCACAAGCTCTATAAAAGTATGTCAAACTATTAATGTCAGGCGTTGGATGTAATTCAGCTATGAAAAAAATGGTACAAGTGCAAATCTCTTGAAAACAGATGTCTACAAAGCATTTTCTGACAGTTGCACTGTGTAAATTATACCTCTATATGTAGCCCAGGCTCGTTAAGATTAGCTGGAAAATGTCAGTGAACATAAACTTTTAAATCTGTTCACGAAATTTCAATTGAATTTATGTGGGTACATTGATTGGGCCAATGCAGTGCTATGACTCAAACCATCCCAGTGTAGCTTTAGGGGTATATTCAGGGTTTTTGTTCAACTTCAAACTGAAATTTAACTTCCAGCAAAATTTATAAAATTTTCTTTGAGGATTAACTTCCGTTTTAGTGCATCCATCTTTACTGGACGAGCATCCTGAAACCTTTTCAAGCAAAGAGCATCTTGGGTTTTTCATGACCCATTGTCTCTGAAATAGCAATGTTCTGTACTGACATTTCTTCTCTCATAAGATTGTATTAAATGAAAGAGAAAGAAACATATTGCTAACATCCTAAATCAGCTGTCATTCTTGTAAACAGTGCTACTAGCAATATGACTGAGTGATGATTTAGAAGGTCGAGACAGGTCCTTTAGTGTGGCAGCCCCTCAGCAATGATCTGGTTTCCATTGCTGTAACAGTAGTCAATGAGGTGTGACTGTAGAGTATTGCAGGCCTAACTGTGAGGTATGATTTCCCCCATTTGAGGAGGGCAACCCTCATCCAGCTGTACTCATTACAGGCAAAAAGCTGGGACAGAACCACATCAGCACAACTGACAAAGACTATGAGACTTTATAGCACTAATAGGTTCAATAAAATCCACTTTGTAATGAAGTGCCTTGCTACACAAAGCAGCAAAGTGGCTCGCAACAATAAAATAAAAAGTCCAAATCATTTACACAATAACTAAAAATGGAGCACACTCATTATTGAATTTCAGTGGAGGTTTTTTACATTGACATATATTGTCACAATTGGATGGAGACTTTGGGAAGAGTGAAGGTGTCCATGTAAAGGTGTATTTTTAATGAAGTTGTTAAAACCCAAACTTCACTGTTTAAGCACACAGCAATGGAGTTCTAACTTCTCAGCTAATTAACCTAGACAAAAATGTCTTTGTTATGACAACTTGACAATAACCAAGAAATTATGATCTGACATAAATTTGTTATAAAAGTATTACTGATTAAACTTTAAAATTATGTAGCTTTATGTTATTAAAGCTAAAGTTTAATCAGTAATACTTGTATAACAAATTTATGTCAGAACATGATTTCTTGGTTAATGTCAAGTTGTCAAAACAAAGACATTTTGAATAATGTCAACTTTGTATTAAAAGTGTCATGATTTACCGAATGACACTTTATGACAACAGTCATAAATATTCATGAAGATTTACTCATGTTCATGACAGGTGTTATGTCATGACAGTCTTATTCACAACCAGTCAAATAAAGTGTTACCAAAAATTGCCTCAAACTTGCTCAGTCTGCCTAAAATGAAATTATTTCTGTTTAACATCTTTCAATGTTGAGAATTTCAGATATCTTGAAGAATGAAGTAATCATAGCACAATGCTAAAAGATATTTTTATTCCCAAAAATGACTTGTGGTGTCCATTACAGCACAAAGACATGAACACCCATATACACACTTGTGCTACAACACTCAAGTTGCCCACCTCCCTGGCTACCTAATGGGCCATAGGCTCTAATCTGGATGGCCAAGGTGCTCAGGAGAATGAGCAGAGCAAATAGAGAGAGCAGCTCATCAGCCCGGAGAGCCAGTGTGTCGCTAACTCCAGCTGTTAAAGAGACATCCGCACATCGTTCGGAGACGAGGAAAGGAAATGGGATGACTTTGCAAGATGGGGTAATTTCTGGAGAGTGACAATAGTTTCTAGTAAACCTTTTTCTTTGCCCTACCTCCAAAATGTCATCTCAGAAGAAAAAAAGGCAGATATAGTTGTTTTTCCATCTCCCTTTGGCCTTCTACATTTATTTGATGTTACTGACCTGTTTCTAAAGTTTCTTGTACTCTACTGTAATCTTATTTTCTCCAGTGGAAATATTTACATGTATTTTATAAAGGCAATGAAACAAAAAAAAGTTCTTATCTCCATCAGACATTGGGAAGAGGTAGGGTACACCCTGGAAAGGTCACCAGTCAGTCACAGGCCAATACAGAGACACAGGATAAACAACTATGTGTGCACACACTCATTCCCAAGGACAATTAAGAGAGGCCAATCTACCAGTGATGTTTGGAACTGTGAAGCCAAAGTACTTGGAGAGAACCTATGCATGTATGGGGAGACGGTACATGGTACATAGCTGGAAAATAAAATTCAAGTGGCTTTTTTTAAAAACGTTATGACATCTTAAACATTTAATTTGACAATGTTTCAAATGTTGTGTCCAAGTCTATGAGTCATTATTTAAAGTGTAACTATTCCCCTTCTGGTAAATTTGGAAAAATTCCAGCAAAGTCTAGTGTGGGGCTTCCTGAGCCAGAAACAAAAGCTACCATTAGCCGCCACTAGCTTCTCCCGCTTCCTAAGCACTGCAGTCAGTCTGACAGTCAGAGCAGAGGAGACCCATTCAACTCCTTGTCTATATTGCTAATAAATCACACATTTGTAAAGCTGAGTGACGCTATCAACCAATGCTCGCCGGTCGCCATGGCAACGCTCACTAGTTCAACTCCTGACTCTCCACTGGGCAGGCAGGGGGTGAAAGAAAGGTGGGGAGGGAATGAGGGATGAGCTTTTATATCCAAACCTGGGGCTGTGACGAAGTTGTACCAACCCGGACCGCTGCAGCCAACAGGAAAATTCAACTGCACAAAAATGTCAACATTTACACAGAAACATAAAGATATAACCCCCAAATTGCCTATTTATACAGTTAATCAGTAAAAACAAAGTTTATTTGGGGCTGAGTTTCATTTTAATGCCTTGCAGTAGGATTTGCACCATTAGCCTTATTACCATTTCCCAGTTCTATTACTGGGAGATGATAATAAATCACAGACTTGATATATTTGACTTGGACAGAGTACAGGTAGACTATGTGAAGTGGAAGGACAATGCTACAAAAACACACACACAAAAAAAAACTAGAGTAGTCTGCCATGTGTTTGTACTGCACAGCACTCTTCGGACACGCTAGCACGGCATAAACAAAATAAATTCTAAATAAAGCTAACAGTGCTTACTGTAATCTAAATAAACATCATTTACATTTAGCCACTATCTCCCTTCATGCGGGATGAGTCTTTCCATTAGTTTTCAGACAGGCTGAGTAATTACAGTCACCAGTGATGCAAGGTGGTGCTTAGTGACTTGTCAGTTCCTGAAACTTGTCCCCCTCCAAATAACCGCACGTCACTGTCCTTACGGTCTTTCCAAAAATTTCCATTTGTAATTGACAAATAGATGGATTAATGGTGTATAAAATAACCC
This sequence comes from Brachyrhaphis roseni, assembly GCA_903066815.1. Classification (NCBI taxonomy): domain Eukaryota; kingdom Metazoa; phylum Chordata; class Actinopteri; order Cyprinodontiformes; family Poeciliidae; genus Brachyrhaphis; species Brachyrhaphis roseni. The sequence continues at coordinate 23,506 of CAEFZY010061628.1, forward strand.
ATCCATTATGGGAACCTGGGAGAGTCAATCATGTCAGACAGGCCTTTTTAGAACGTGCTTCTCATGACCCCTCTGGGGTTGAGGATACGATTGGCTGTCTGGAAGAAGGTTTTAGTGTAAGAAGAAAAGACAAATTGCTCCGCTGTTCAAAAACAGAGTTGATCAAAGGACTTCTGAAAGTCAGGATGCAGGCCAAGTAGTGGACAAGTACTCCTTAACGTAATACACATAAAAATCTACAAAGTTATTATTGGGAAATTAAGTTAGATATAAGAAATGATCTCCACAGGGTATCTTAAGAATTGTGTGGCGTTGTTGTCAGTTGCTATGGCAACGAGTCTGCTCCTAGCTGCGCTGATACAGAGAGCGAGAAAGACGTGGTTTTGAGTTGTACTTTAACAGTTTTTCCCTTTGCCGTGGAGCATAGCACAAAATTAATAATACCTACATGTCCAAGTTAATTATTCTACAGCAAATTAACAGTACTTTACCCAAAGTAAGTGACAAAACTTTTGGTGGCTTAAAGCAGTTTTCAAGCTATTTATGAACTATTAACTACTAAATTAACTAGATTTTATTGTGCTTTTCATCTAAGATACAGCTCTTTTTTACTTTTAATATTTCTATTAACAATTACTAACTCCAGTAATAGTATAACTTAGCCTCAATAGTTTGAAATTAATATTTAAACAGTTACATTTGTCTAGAGACTCGGGTCATACATGGTAGAGGCTGCATGACGTTCCTGCAACTCCATCAATGTCTAGTGTTTGTCTTGTCCAACGTGTTAATCAGCAATATGGAGATAGGTAAAAAAAAATAAAATAAAATATTTAAAATATTTGGGATGTTTAATATATAAGAAAAGGTAATAACAGATAAAATGCTTTTAAAAATGGCAAAATGACATCTCTTAATCACATTTTACCTTGCTATTCATGCATTGCGTACATTATTAGCAAGCATAAATTATTAGTTTTTATAAGTTCAATAAAATAACCTGGATGAAGTAGCTTTTTTCCAACAAAGTGCTTGGACATATTTTGGGAGAAAGCAAAGCCCGAGCTAGCCAGAACTTTTCTTCCTTAGCAAAATTCCAATAACCTGAGGGATTAGAGGGACCCATCCAACTCAATTAAATCAAAGGCGTGAGGAAAATAAACAATGACAAGGAAAAACTTGCAGTAGCACATCGACAGGTGCAAGCTTATGCATGTGTGATGCCAAGCATGTCCAGAAATCTCGTTTGAGGCGTGTCCTTGTGTTTGTGTGAAATCCAAGGCCTTGCTGCAGCCAGATAAACAAAATAGTAACAATACCTTCACACAACTGCCAGTCTCCGCTCTAATCATGGAAATAAAAACACTTTCTTATTTCCAATTTCCTGTATATCTTACCGTCACTCTCCATGGAGTTACCCTCTATTTTGAAATGTGAACAGATACACAGTTCAACAGTTTAAAACCACACCAACTCCAATTCAGCACAAATAATTACAAGAAACATTAAATGACACACTTAAACATTTCTTTTTGGAAATATACAAAGAGGGATGTGTTTGAAGGTAATCAATGTTTGAAGTATAGGAAGGTAGTAAGTTTGAGAGGCTGCATTTGTTACAAAGCCTAATGCAACAAGATATGCTGAGTCCAGTCTTTTAAACAGGAAGCATGCAGCAAACGTGCAAACAATTTCACTATAGTCCAACATACAAAAAAAATAGATACATTTTTGCTGCAGGCAGCAAAAGGAAAATAGTTGATCAAATTATATTAAGAAACTGACTTTATAAATGTTTCATCTTTAAGAATCTATATATCTGTATCTATATATACAAAATGCATTTTGCCTACAATGTCCTAACTCATGCTGCATTATGTAGAAAAAAAAGAAACTTTAGATTCCTGGGAAACACCGTTATATATTGCAAATGAAGCATTTTTGCTGACAGCAGCACACTTTGTGTCAGATAAATATTTCTCAAACATTTCAGAGCCAATTCACTGAAGTCAGTGGACTCTTGTCTATCTGCAGTTCAGTATTCGCAGATTCACTTATTAAGAATTTTTTTTCTGAGGATCATGCCTACGGTTCATGGAACACTCATCTGTTTTTTTTTTTTGTTTCATATAGCATAACTAAGATGTTCAAAAGAAAATGCTGCTTGGGGAGTTGAAAAACTTAGGTGCACTGCTGCTTGAACCGCTATTGACTGGCAATTGCAAAAAAGTCAATCCAGAAGCGCCATTTATTTTCCTTGGCATTGATTAGCTATACCCCAAGAATGGAAAAAAGAAAACCTGTAAATATTATTAAGATAGGCAGGTATGAGCATCTTTGGATTTTAATAGTTGACAGCTGGCTATGGTCCCTTAATCCCAAAAATACTGGGAGTCCACTGCAAACTTTTTGTCAATAGAAATATGATCTGCAGAATCGAACATGATTTTTTCTAAAACAACCAACAACATTGCTTAATGATAAGCTAATCTTAGGCATATGGTAAGGGTACACCCGGTATTTGACTATGAAAAGATGCCACACCAACATGGAGTTAAGAAAAGCTGTTCGGATAAGGTTTTATTTCTGATCTTTTTCTGGATTTGAGCGCCTGTGCATTGAACTGGAACTGTTTTCCTTCTAAAATCAATCCCATGGGTCAGTTTGTCATGCAAATATGTGAAATTGGTGTCCCTTCGGATGTGAAAATACCGTGCAATAAGGTCACTGAGGTGTGATAGAAAGCCAGGGTTTCAAATGAAATCCAGATTTGTTTTTGACACTCAGCAGTTTCATCTGATAAAAGTTAAAGCTTCACTGCTCTGTTTTATCCAAATAAACTGCTGTTAGGAAACTAATATCAGAATTTTTAATGATTTGACTTGATGAGTTAAAATCGCTATTACTCTGTAAACTTTGTGAAACTGACTCATCTGACCAAAACACATAATTGCATTCAAAGTCCTAAAAGAGTTTACGCTTGCAATGGTAGAACAAAAAGACATTTTTCTGACACAAATCCCAAACAGTTTCTTGGCTTTTAGATCATCTCTAATGAATGTTTTTTTAAATATATGTCTTTATTAAGTTTTTAGAAAATGCAACACAAGAGTATAAAACATATATATTTGACAAATAAGGGGACGTATACTATTACCAGTAAGACAAAATGAAAACAAAGACAAACAACAAAAAATAAATAAAATAAAATAAAATAAAAACAAGTCAGGGCAATTGTCTAAATAACTGAGTACACTGCACAGATTACCATTAACACTTTAGGATGGTAATACAGATAGTCTCTAATCGATGTTACAGAGGTGATGAACTTAGTATAGCCATTTTTAAACATCAGACTGACGATTTTTTAACTCTCTTACCATTCTGCTTTCTGTGAAACGTGCCAAGATGAATATGGATCCTTTTCCAGTTTGATTCTAAAAGACTAAGCAAAAACTAGCTTGTCATGTCATATACACCAACAAAACAGCGAGCAATGGATTACTTAATAAAAACTCACAGACACTGATTAACCGCTAACAGTAAAACATAAATATGTCATGCTATGTTATGCTGGCTGCTATCATGTTTTTTTTTGCGGCACTACTGGCTTTGATTTTCAGAATCATACAGGAAATGGGAAGGGAAAAGGGGGAAAGACCTGCAGTGAAGGTTTGGGAATCAGGAGTACTACGTGGAGAGCTAACAGTCATGGTACATGGTTCTACCTCTACATCATGTGCCAATCCCCCTTAGACCTCCTCCAATAAAAGGAACAGTTACTCTGTAACCTGGGATTCCCCCAACATGTAGGTATTAACACTGTTTTTATGTTGCTGTCTACCAGTTACTGTCTGAGCAAGAGAGTAAATAATTAGCTTGAGATTTTTTCTAATATTGCAGTTGACATAGTAATTGCAACCTTTCATAGAAGTAAAAACTTTACAGAAAAAAGAGGGAAACCACTGGGAAAGCTTCTGACTTATTTAAAATATCTTGATGTTCTCCAAGTCAGGCTCTTCTCATAAGGGTCTCGCAATTATTCCACTCACACAGCTGCACCCTTAAATAGCCACATATGAATGCACCTGCAAGGAAAAACGGCTTCAATCAAACTAATTTCAAAACCAATTTTCCACTTTTTGTTTTGAAATAGTTTTAGCAGACAATACAACATAAAATACACTTACTATGATATCTGTTTCATCCCTCTTCTAACCTTGTAAAGTACTCTGAAGTTTTGAGATAGACTACAGATTGCCTGGTGCCGGGGACAGTTGCTGAGCCCAAGGCGTATTCCTATAATTAGCTCCATAATAGATAACCACACTCCGTATTCTTCATTTTTCCACGCCCCAAAGCTACAGTGATGAAGCTGTTAACACTTGAATTAGACCAGCAATAACACAGCAGTTTTAGCAAACTGCTTGGCTACACTCTGGATAACTGTTTATGCATAGGAAGTAGGTAGGAGTTACTTCTGCTATAAATCCCCTGTGAATATGATTGAAACATTGCCTTTATATTATATTGATTCTGGAATAATGTTTCATTGTATGTATCATAAATTAGAACATCATTAAAAAGTTTATGTATTTCAGAAGTTCAAATAAAAAAGCAAAAGCATGTTTTGATTCATTACACTAAACAAGTGTTTATTTCTATTAATTGTGATGATTAGATCGCATCTCAAATTAGCCTTGACTGAATAATCACTGACTGTAGAAAATGAACACTGAACTCATATAAATTACATTCTGTGTTTATTCAGTCTTCCACCAGACTCCCAGCAAAATAAATTCCAAATGAAGTGTAAATTTTATTTTGTCTGAGAAGATGACTTTGGACAACTGAGCAGCAGTCTGATGCCCAGGAGAGATGTTGATTCAGAAGTGGCAAAGGTTGTGCGGCCCATCGCTTGGAGATATTTATTTGCCCTTAAACCTCTGACTCCAGATGAAGTCTGGTAATCACACCCCAAACTACTGAATAGGTTTTGCTTCATAAATCTCTCAAGGCTGTTAGTCACATTGCTAATAATTTTTTTCTACCACAGTTTTTTTCTTCCATTCAACTTTTCGTTGATATGATTGGATTCAGCACTTTGTTAACACTGATCTTCTTCAGAGATAATGATTTATAGGTTACATGTCTTCTAAAGGGGGTCGCTCATTGCCAACTGAACCACTGTCAGGTAAGTATTATTCCTGATCACTGTGAAGACTATAACATGGCCATAGAAAACTTTGCCTTTCAGATTTATGAAACAATCACACTAATACCGATTTATGAGAAATTTGTACATAGTAATTTTTTTATATATATCAATATAACTTCATGTAGCAACTCTATGGCAGAGTACTTGTAAGGGGAATGAATGTCAGACTCATGTTCCATTTGCCAGCTCTCTCCCTCTGACCCACACTTAAGTCACACAATCAGGCATAGTTGTGTTGTCTCTCCAGTCACCACACAGAGCAGTGATCTCAAGCAATTCATTTGATTTGTTTCAGAGCAGCAGGCTGCCTAAAGCTCTGTCCACTTTGAGGAACAGTAAGTATCGGCTATCAACAATTGAGAATATGCAAACTTGACCTTTTTCTCCTGACAAAATTGATTAATATGGGTCTGCATGGGTAGGCTTGATGTTCCCAGGAAGAATCAAAGATTTGTAATGGCCGGCGGATAGTTTTAAAGCTTTGTGAGAGCTTGTTCTGTTGGAAACTGTGCAAAAGCATGTCAAGAATTGTTTCAGATTTTCTTAAATGAAACTTTAAGAGAAATTAGGGAGCGGTAGTGCTGTAAATGTAGATGTTTTATGAAAGACTTTTATGTAACAACAATCAATTTCTAATTAGTCACGCTATAATCTGACATCTGAGAAAATGTCTGGTTATCATAAATGCAATTTATTCCATTCCATTTACAACATTTGATCTTCTGCCAAATGTATCGAGAGGGAAGTATTATGAATAACAGTGTCAGAATTTCCAAGCAGAGCTCCATCTGTTTTTGCCAAGACATAGACTGAGCATGAGGGACAGAGAAGTGAACACACAGAAGACATAATAAAAAAAATATATATTTTTTTATTTTACCCAAAAGCCAGCTAGGCTCAGAATTACCATTAATAGATTAAGAAAATTTTAGATAATAAGTGTTACTATATGTGCACTTGGTAATATAGTTGTAGGGCTGATAAATTTGACTAGATAATACCAAATGTTGTGACTGTAAAATTATTTATGTGAAAAATAAAGGTGGGAATGTAAAATAATACAAATGTTCGGCTGCAGTGATCCGACAGAGTTTTGATGAAAATGGGTTTTATCATCAGGCGACTAAAACTTTGTTATTGACATCTGGAACATTCCTGTAAGGAGAGATATTTTGCTTTCTTTTTTATTCACCCGGATGGAGCTCAGGGTGCTGATTTGGATGGCATATACTGTAGAGACCACTAAGTGAAACTGTATATTTTTCCATGCTTGTAAAAGACGGCGAGAATTGTTTTCTTTAAACTCCATGTGTAAGTGCACTGACAAAGACCTTAATATTTAATTTACTTAAGTTAGGTGTTTAGCCATAGTGACCATAATTACACTCAGACGGAAAATGAGGAAGCTTGAAAGCGAGAGAGCACTTTCCCAGTGTGGGTGTTTTGGCACAGCGGGGACTGATGGACTTCACAAAACAGACAAGATGAGGAATGAATATTCTGTCCCTTGGATTTGACATGAGCAACAACAATGTTTTCCTTCACTTTTCACAAGACAGTCAAGCAAGTACTTTTATAACATGCAGTTCACTTTAGTCATGAGGTGCTAAAAGATAAAAAAAAAAAACCTCAGTTTTTAGAAAAGTGTCACAACCTGTAGTTCTGACTGCTTATCATGAAGGAGTGTGATTAGTCAGAGTTTAGTTAGTAATTCCATTTGTGCTCATCTTAAATTTATTTCCAGCTTACACAAATTCAGGGGCATTTAAAAGTGATCCACTCTGTGTGGAAATATGTTGTGAATGTCTAAGGCTAATTTTCAAGATAATATTTTAAAACAGAGACAGGTAATGGATTAGATAAAGGCCATTATGGAAATATATGACGTCCAGAGAGGGTAGTTATGAAGTTAGCAGCACTGAATGGGGATTTTTCTCAAAGACAGATGTGGTAGAGCGTGTTAGAGATGTACCTTCACTGCCGTCCTTCTGTGCACACTGGTGGCCCCTAACCAATCATTGTTTCAAGCTGGGTCACACACAACCAAGTCTGTGTCTGGGAAGCAAAGATTTAGCCTGTTAAGGCCAGAAGCCAATATTTTCTCACCAGGTGTGTGTGCGTGTGTGTGTGTGTAAGAGAGACAAAATCAAAAGGCCAAATCGACAATGCTGGATGCAGCTGACAATCATCTAGTGCAGTGGACCAAAGGCAGGTGTTGAGATGACCTTGGCTGTTCCGGTAAGAAGCAGCCAGTGTGTGAAAATATCACATCCCTCTTCATCAAGCCTCAGAACAGCAAAGTGAAAACTTATCAGAGAAGAGCTCTGCCATTCCCCCTTAAATGTCTTACAAATTCTTCAAAAGATGTGATTTGTAAAATAATCATTGAAAATTACTGAAATATAATACAAACAAATAAAATTCAAGAAATATGGTGAGAATTGATCAAGATTTCTTCAAATATAGAAAAAGATACAATACTTCATCAAAACACATTGAATGAAGTTCAGGTTTTACCCTAGAAAACTCGCTAATCTAGAATTTAGGTGCTTTGGAAATTCATCAGCAACCCCCCATGTTCTGGTGCTTAAAAATTTTAAATGCTTTATGTTACTGGAAGACATAATTGACAAATAGGAAAAAAACTAAAATATGCAATTAAAATAAATACCTGTAGTTTTTACTTCAGCTAATTTCTATTTAAGTAATCAGCCAGTGGATCTCAAAGCAATGTATGCTAGTCACATTTAAAAGTCAAGTAAAAAAAAAAAAAAATCTAAAATGGACAATAATAAATAAAATATTTGTATGCTTTGCTAAATATCCTCGGGGTACAAAAATAAAGCATTTCTTGCGTCAAGTTTTTGTGGTTGTTCCTAAATCCACCCATTTTGTTTAGTAATGTTTTTGTTTTACAAGTGTAATCGGTTAATTATCCAGGTCACCTGACTGACTGTCTGCATTTGAAACTGTATGGAAATGAACCAAGCGTTTGCCACAAAGTGTATTGAGTAAGTGCACATTATTCTATGTTCTCAAAGATTTATGTGCTCACATTACTGCGTGCTTAAGTCAAATCTCTAAAAACGTGCTTGTGCAGACTGCGTAACTAAACACAGCCTTCACAGAAGGACCATATAAATGCTGGTCCTTCTATGGCCTGTTTTGAGTGAAAGGTGGCAAAGACAGTCTACGTTCAGTATATCACCTGTAGAGCTAGCCTTTGCTATCACGGTTACTGGTTCATAACAAAAACAGTTTAAACAAACAACACTTAGCATGCCGCAAGACAAGTAAAGCCTGGCAGCCCACCATGTTTATAATACAGGGAATGTTTATTGGGCAAAGACCAAATTGTTATTTTTTGTGCTCAAAATTATTAAGGTTTCATTATTTTACCAAAACTGATTTTTTTAAAAGAAATAACTAATATAAAAAAGAAGCTATTATTTCTACCTAATCTTTTTAGTTTTAAATTAAACACAAATATTATTTGTGTTTAATCAAAATTTTCCAAAAAACTTGCATTAAAACATCTCTCACAAGACAAATATGGGGTTTCAATGTGTTTATTTATTGTCTCAAAACAGTTACATTATAGTAGTATGGTTTTGGTTTGTGTGTGGCTTTTCTGTTTAGCCCTTTGATCACCACAGTGAAGTGACTCGCTATTGTACGCGTCGTTTAATCATCGACTGTTTTTGTGTGGTAGCATGACGGATTCAGCCATTACATGCCTTTAATGATCATTCCCATGCTCATTATAGCAGAACTGTTAGGGTTATTGTTGAATTCTTTACTTTTTACTGCTTCTTTCCTCCACTCCTCACCCACTTTCGTGGCTTCTGGGTTACTCTCAGTTTCAAGCTGAACACTTAGTTCTTCATATCCTTTCTTAACTTTTATTAGTGTTCTTACAAAAGGAACAGAGTCAATGGACATCTACAGATGATTTCAAAGTGAAAATTTGTGATGCAATGCTTGTAATAATCTGCAATAGATAAACAGGATTGTATTAGAGAAGAATGGTAAAAAGTTACAATTTACATTCAGAGATACGTTATGATCATAAGTCTTTTATGTGCAATAAAACATGGGCCAAGTTTATTTGTTATTATAATAATAAAGGCTAATTGTTTCATTCATCTACAAACATATTTGTACTTATACAAATATGTTTGTATAAGTATTTTTTAGACAATTTTTTTTGCTTCTACATTTCTAATTAACTTATATTTACTTATTTAAAAACACTTCTTATAATTAGTTGTATTTATAAAATGTACGTATCATAGCATAGTAAAAATGTGTATTCATATCATGTTTATAAATGCATTTTAAAACAGCACTATTTTATTTCTAAATTGCTGTATTTTTCTTTTTTGTGAATTTGTTTGATTTATAAGCATAATTTTATTATGCATGCATAAACATTATTCCAATAGAAAACTTTTATGCATAGTTTACATACCTAATTTATAAAAGAAAGTTGATGTACATAAAAAATCTTAGCTATTCATGTTGTTTTTATAAAGTAATTTTATAAAATATATATTTTTTAATATACATAATCAGAAAACATTTAGAAGAAACACTTTCTGATCAGAGATAATGGGATCGTTTCCAAAATCAACAAAACATTGGGATTTTGTAGTAATTATTAGATAGACAAACTCTGGTCTATTATCTATATGACATGGGAATAATGCCCAGAACAGGTCCATATGTTATGTAGCCTGTGTGTTTAAACAGGGATCCTCTGCATCTGGTAAAGTGCGTTCTCCCTGTTCTTCAGACTCAGAGATAATGACAGAGTCAGGGAAGAGGACAGCCTGCTCCTCCTCTTCTCTAGCTTCCGTGACTATCACAAAGATTCAGAGCTGACTCTAATTCAACAGGACTGTCATAGCTCATGAAAAAATCATGTCGTATAATCAAATCGGAGTAAAAACCCTGCGCTGCGCCTCATGGGAGTCTCCATGCGCCCTGAATATTTCATGTAATGGAGGCTCTCACCACCATGGAACCTCTCAACAGTTCAGGATTGCGTGCAAATATTGACTGTAGTGTGTACGGACGAGGGGCCGGGAGAGGCCGCCTGCGCAACCGAGCCTGAGTGAGTTTTATAAATAATGGTAATCGCATGTGACACTGCTCGCAGCAGGGGGGCTCATGGTCACTGAAATCATCACACTGGATTGCAGTTACTGAGTGCAGAAGAGTTAAAATGAAGGAAGACACAGCTGAGGTAGAAAGTAGCAGGAGATGAGTGGGTGGGGGTAAAAAAGTGCCCTGATGCATATGAATTGACAAATGTCTGTTTTGGCTGCTGAGAGTAGAGCTCAATTGTAGGTCTGAGGAAACATCAAAACACAATTCAGGGCTGACATCCAGTGGGCAAAGGAAGGGGAGGGAGCTGACAATGCACCCAGGCGGCAAATGCTGCATTGTGACTAAGATATTGGCTTGGCAAGGCCTTTTCACAGAATGAAACAACCAAATAAACTCTCAGTAATAGTGAAGAAAAGTTGCTTAATACAATTTTTATTAAGACTTAAGTCAAACTTCTTGCTATTTGAATCCGAATCAGATAGATCCACAGTTTGTACACAAACACATTCTGATTCCTAACGGAGTAGTTTTAGAGATTGAATAGGTGATGAAGACAGAGGCACTTTTATAACAAATCTTACCTACTTAATGCAGATCTTTGCACATTGACTACTGAGGTTGTTACACACTTTGCACATTCACATCTTTGCAGGGGAAATGGATGCTTCTTCCTTCAGTTCAAGTAAAACACCCAAAGTCTCATTACTTATCATTTCACCTAATGAATGGAAGAGTTTTCTACAAACAACATGAGTCCAGATTAGTTTGATGTGTCTCTATATTACCCAAATGAAACGGTGTATGTATGAGATTTTAAATGGTAGCCTGCTTTCATTTGAATCCATTTTTGTAAAAATGTAACTTTATGCTTCCTTAGATTTTCTTTCAGAGCCAAATTTATTTATGTTCATCTTAAAGTCTTATTGGATTATTAAGATGTACCTGTTTTGCCCACATCTGCCAGTTTTATCCATCTGTCTTGTGTCGCCATTCCATCACAGTTGTTTGACTTGTTGTAGTTTTATTTACTGTAATTAAATAAAGTAAAGGTGAATGCAATCAATACATGTTTGTAGTAAATTTGTTGTAGTAAATTATGATAATTAAGTAAGTACCTGAGAAGTTAAAGTAATCTAGAAAATTACATTTTCAGACAACTTGTTGACCTTCACCTTCAAAGCCCTAATACATTCTTAATGGTCAATAAAAATAAAATAAAAAGTACAGGTTGAAAGGAAAAATGCATTGTTTCAGAATTCAGTGTTATACAGCCATAATTTATTATATATAGTGGCTGGAAGTAACAGCTGGAAAAACAAAAACATTCAAAACCACACAAACAGGCAAACATACAGCACACCCACACCTCATTAAGAAAATAATCACTCAACTATAGATGTTACAAACATTGTTCAATGAAGTGCAGTTCAGACAGACAGGGTGAAAAGCAAACTGTATATATGTGCTGGTAATGGTTGGGAGTGGTGCCGTTTGCATGTATTATCTGCACCTCTCAGACGTGGTAATTGAGCCTCAGTGCTGTTACGAGTCTGGTGAGAGGCAAATAAATGCATCTCCTCACTGCTAATGCTGAAATCCGATCCTGTCTGCAGATATTTACTGTGGGCTGCGTGCTGTCTGTGCCCGTAAGCCTGTGCATTACCCCTGATTCATCAGGCTGTTTATCTCGCCAAGTGAGCAAGAAAAAAAAGACCTGCAGTAAATTCCCATTATTAGATGAAGTGTGAGGAGGCCATGGGGGAGGAAGGAGACAGACAATGTGGCTTCGATACAGCAGGAGGAGCAGTAGCAGCCTTTGAGACGGTGGGTCTCGTCAGCTGAGGCAGATCATTAGCTGCATCACTTTGAGATGATGTTTTTACTGTTTGGTGAGAGTTGATTTACTCTGATCAATGAGGGATCTGTCTCTGGTGAGTAGAAACACAGTAAATTTTAACAACACTGATGTTATTAGCATCATGCTTGCCGGTCTGTGAGGCCAACAAAGAGTTTACGACAAGCTGCTTCACATTAGACTCTGGTACAGATTGCCCAGGTTTTAAAACTGCAATCCTGAGGTGTCAAGACACTACCACACAACCCCAGAGTGGATATTTCAACTTTTTATTGCTGCTAGAAAGTGTCCACATGCACACACTCTATGTTTTTATCTATGTTAGGAATGTAACGTGTAGTTCTGATGAATTTTCATGAAGATGGTTAAAGCAAGAATACTGCACCTTCTTTACAATCGGGTGCCACAAAAGAAGGCTTAAAAGTACTTCCAGGCCTTACTATTGCATTGTTGGCATACATGTGGTGGCTGGACTACAGTTACATTACATTTACAGTACTTTTTCAAGGTTATGTTCTTTTCTCCAATCATTTTCAGTTTACAAGTAACATTCAGAGAAGAATACACCTGTGACAAAAACACTGATTCATTAAATTCAAGCACTCATACTCATTCTTACATAAATTATGGTATTCTTAAAGCCAATCTAAAAAAAGAGTGGGGCATTGGAACACATAAATTTGTACCCATTATATATTTTTATCAAATATATATTTTTTCTTTAAATTGGTAAGGTGGTAAATGTGGTCCATGTTTGTAAAGTCCATTGCTGGCCCTTTTAAGTGTCTAATTATAATGATTCAAAGTCTCAAAAGTTCTAACATCTACATACTCATTGCTGAATAAAATCCCATTTTCTTTCTGGCAACTGCTGTTGACATCTCAGTTCCTTTTTTGGCAGGAAAAAAAAAAGTATGAAATGTAATTCTTGAGGAAAACATCGGCCTGTCAGAAAATCGGGTGCAATTTGAATCTCAAGTTAGACAACTAAGAAAACCACTTGGCCTTTAAAATCAGTCCCACGAGAAAGTCTGCTCTCCCTCGCTTTCTCTTCCACTCTCTCTCCTCAAAGTAGTGTGTTGCTTCGGTGCCGTCACTCGCTTTCTCCTGATGTCACGTTTGACCTCTTTTTCTAGCCTCCCCTAAAAGGAGGAAAGCACGCAATGCTGCGCTGCAGGGAATACATGGCCTATTATGTTATTTACAATGCTTGCATCACTGCTTATGCATTTGAGTAATATTTCTACTTTATTATTGTGATGCATGTTGTTACATGTGCTAATTCAAACGTTAAGAGCTTATCATGTTTACCTAATAGTGTTTAGAGTAGAATCTCTGGATATACTAGAAGAAATATATTAAAATATAAGTAAAAACTAACCTGTTCCGTATAAGAAAATTTTGTGCATTTTTAAAGAAAGCACTTCACACATATATATATATATATATATTTTTTTTTTTTACAAATTTATGATGAATGACTGTAAGTTTGCTTTTATGGGTGCTGCCAATCAAAATTTGCATATATTACAGGGCCTGTTTACTATTTCACAGTTGAAAGGTGTATATGAAATGAGCCCTGGGAGATATGCTGTTTAGACAACAGAAGTGCACAAACAGCTTTGCTGACACCATTCTGTGTGTAATTACTTTTAGAGGTTGCACAAATAACAGATGGAAAGGTGACCTTTTCACAATATTTATTTATGCTTGGAAATTTAATCTGTCCCTGTCTGGCCTTTGTTGGTTAAGAATGAGGGAAATTCCTCATCTCAAAAGCAGGTGGTGTTTGACAAAATGTGCTGTGAGGGGTGTGATGTTTCTAAAGGTGCTCTTAACACATTTAAGATTTAATTTAGGACGGCCTTACTTTACTTTAGTGCATTAAACAATACATCTTTCTTTATATATAATATTACTTCTTTGTCAATAACAGACATGTTGGTTTTCATTTGCTTTTTGTTTAGCTCATTATTCCTTCCTTCAGAAGCCTCCTAGGGGACACAGAATATTTTTTCCTTTTGCATTCCTTCACATTAATTTTGCATTCCATCGCGAAGTTTTTGTGCTCCCTCGCAAAAAAGTGTTTGCATTCTCATAGAAAAATAATATATTTACTTGTCAGTTCATGTGGCACCTCGAATACCGAATGTCTTCCTGCTAAAATATAAGGTTTTTGTAAAGCTTTACATTTATATTCACACATCATTTCTGAGATATCTGAAGTTTTAAAATATCTTTTTTTTAGGACATAAATGCACCACAAACGTATGTGGAAAATGCATATATATTTAGTGAGGATCTTTAAAGTTCTATATATATACTTTTTCAAATGAACATATTTTATTACCGTGACTGCATACAACATAGACCAGGGTGAATTTGTTAAATTATTGTGAGGAAACAAAAAAAAACTATTGCAAGGGAATGCAACAAGAAAAAAATAAGAGTGTGGGGGAGGAGAGCAGGGTTGGGGCGACGTGTTCCTTTCCTTTCCATTGACCTTGGAAAACCAGTTTGAAGCTCCACTGTATGTAAATTTTTTCCTGACTGGGGAGTGCTCTGCTAGACCCCAATCACACTGGAAAGGAGTCGGCACAGCATGCTGCTCTGGTGCAAGTCGGCGCTCATGACATTAAAACTCTCTAATTTGTCACTGAAACTCTCTCAAATTTCCCAGCATTGTTTCTCTCCCTCTGTGGGTAAGGGCTAATTTCAAACATACTCATCAGCTTATCTCTCCTCCTCCTCCCACTCCCGTCTCCTCCCATCTCCTCGAGAGCTAACTCAAAGCTAATTTGCAATTCTCAGCGGCAGAGGAATTGATGTCTCATCTTGGTGCTAGGTAACAGAATTATGCGAGTAATGAGAGAGTGATGAAAGAAAAATTTGAGGCAGGGGGAAAGGCAAAAAAATTAGACTGTTTGATATGACAAATTGTCACGTCTCGGTTTTGTTTTCACTTTTAAAGCCAGAAACGTTCATGTTCTGAGCTTTGGAAGAGGGTTTAGCTTCCTGACATAAAAGACAGGACATGATTGTTTATGCTATTTAGTAACTTGCTTGACTTTGACAACAGTAGCTTAAAGAATGTCTGAACTTCTGAAAAATAGTTCAGATGTTGGATTTTTATGGGCATGCCCTTTGGAACTTTCACAAAAGCCGCACTTCTGTTTTATTACAAATGCTTTTTTTTTTTTTTATTAAGATGTCATGTGATGGGAATTAATGTAATTGTAATGTGAACATTAGTAAACAAACAGCACCAGGAAGAGCAAGAACTTCACATCAGGGTTATTAAAAAATAATGCACTTGACCTTTTTTTGGGTATTAGGCTAAACATCTTGTGACAGGGACAAACATCTTGGAATATCACCCTGTCTCCACTGTACTGGTGGTTGTTGCATGCTGTTACTATTTTTCTTGAGTAGCGGATGGATGAAGCTAAATACATGGCAGGCCTGTAAGTAAAAAATGATCACTTAAACATGAATTGCATTTCTTATGCAAAAAGTATTATATGAGTAGTAACTTTAATAACTAAGAGCTGGTAGAGCTGGTATTGAATTATGACATAATTATAATCATTCAGGCTGCAAATCTTAGTGTGAGGATCAGAGTGTGTGAAAAACAGCCTCCATGTATACAAGCAAGGGGAGCTCAGTCATCAAGAATCCTCTGCAACCACTTAACAGAAATAAGAGACAGTGCAGGGCAAACGTTTACTCCAACCTCAGTTCAACTCCTGTTAACAAACACAAACAAATAGGCTGTGACAACTTTATGATGCAAAATGTAACTCCAAAGTTTTTTTTTGGTTTGTTTTGCTTTTTTTGCAAACATATGTCTGTGTAACAGAAGGAATCTGATAAAGCTGACCTGTATCAAGTACTTTCAACACTAAAAATAAACATCACTTGCTTTTATTTTCTATTTCTAGTAAAAGGTTTAATAATATAATCCTGTCATTGCATTGCTGTTTTATCAAAAGAAGCAACATGGATGAGGAAAAAAACTATTATTCAAGAAGTGACTTATTAGAGCTGATGAGTATTTTTTTTTAATTAGCAACATATTATCATTTCTGTAATATTAATTAACTAAAGGCCTATCTCTTTGGTTTTTGTGAAGTTTTGAGAAAAATTGGTGTAACACTTAAGATGTGTTGCCACTCTGATAAATGGTTTTCCAATCCTGACCAGTTCTCCTCTCCCTTCCTTCTTTTCATAGCTGGCTTCTGCTTCAAGCATGTATGGCTGAGTTGCTCCAATTACAACTTGACTTTGTGTAGCGTAGCACAGTTTTGGCTGTGTTCGAGCAGAGTTTTATATGAGCAGCACTGTGAGCAACAGAAGATATGAATGCGGAGCCAATTTGCATAATCATGGTTTGAGAATAAATGAGGCAAAGATGTTGAGCTACATCTAAGCCATTTTGAAGAATGAGGAAACAATTTTCTTGGAAAAACAATCTAAACATGTAATTTCCATTCAGTTTTTTAGAGGTTTAATTACTGGCTAATTTTAAAGGGGCTCTAAAACGTAACCAGCTAGTTTTCATATGTATTCTGCAGGACTAAGGCTATTTTACAATCACCACTGTAATAATAATTCAGACATTTTTTTATGTAACTTGTGGTGTCCAACACTTATATATATTTTTTTTTCTTTCACTGATTCTTTTTTCATTTCACTTTTCAGATTAACTACACATTAATATCTAGATTGGCATTTTTTTTTAGGTGTGTAGATTTTATGCAAACATTATACAACTGAACATTCTGACTCTTAACATTGCATCTTTTCTAAAGTCAATAACAAAATTTTAGAATAAAAAAAGTTAAACAGAATAAACAGTTTATTTCACACAAACAAAGAGAAACTGTCAAATAATCAAAGAGCTGAACCAAGATAATAGCAACTACTTGAATAGAGAGGCAGACAAAACTTATCATCCCAAGTTTCTTTTCCTTTTTTGCTTGAACCAGAGACCATATCATCCCAGACAAATTCCAGGGGAAAATGTACTGTTGCTACTTTTATGTTGGTGTTAAAATTGTAACAGTTGTAATATTGTGCACAGCAGTACAGACTGTACCTTCGGGTAAACAAATGCGTAAACAAAGATGAGGCTTTTTAATCATGAATTGTAAAAAGGATAACAATGTAATTTTAATTAATCGAGTTACATGTAGATAAAGTCTGGTTTTATTCAAAACTGTTTTAAAAATGTTGAAGAGTCATTAAAAGAAGTTGGATTATTTTCCCTTTCCTTTTTTTTTTTTTTTTGCATTTAAAAACAAAAATGTCAGTCTGCAGGATTTAGTCTAGTCGGTTAGGGAGTGGGAGGGAGTGATATTCATCTCCAGCGGCCATCAGGAGAGAGCCTGGCAAAACACGGGACTGGTTGCCAGTTCATTGTGGAGCAAGAGACACAAACAGTCAGAAACACACTAATAGTTGGACAAATTACCGAGTCCAATGAAACAACAATTAACTCAATATTCCCCTTGTCTGTTATTAGTCAGTTCTAATATCCACTGTTTTGATGTAACAAATAAATTAGCAGAAGATGCAATGAGTTGAAAGCAATGGTTAGTCTTGTTCAGTAATTCATGTGATAAAGAACTCTAAATAGCCTTATAGTGCTAAAGGGTTTATTGCAGCTACAGACATCACCATTATTAACTTTTCCTGCCAACTCTTTCTAAACAGTATTTCTTGCATAACAGCCTCATCTCTGGAGAGATAATGAACACATAGATCTTTTCGTACTTGTTTTTGTTCAAATCTGATGATTATTTTATCTCTTTGACTAACTAGTGTTATCCTCATAACTCATGATCGTTTTATTTGTTTTAAGGCTATATTTTGAGGTTAAAGAAACTGCTGATCAAGCTGTTTAGCAGGAAAGCTCTTTAAAACAAACCTAAAATTTCAAATGCTTTTCAGTGTACTATAAAGGTCAAAGATAAATGCTCAGTCACCAATGATATGACCAGATTAAACCCACCGTTTGTTTGAAGGAGATACAAACAGTGATTTACAAACACTTTCATGCATATGTAGGAGGATTCAAGTGTACTCCCTGGAATGCGTGTTGCTCAGCTGAATGCCCCCAACTGAGTGGGCATCTGTCTGCATAAGGGACCACAGGTAATAACAGTAAAAGTCCCCACCTGCTGTGCGAAATAAAGTCAGTGCTCCACTCACACACGCAAGCCTCACACGGCTGAGTTGTGCTAATATTGCAGGTTACTGCTGGCAGCCACCCGGGTGGTCTCACAAGGCTCTAATTAGATGAAGGGTGGGCTATTCAAACCCTTATCAACACACCCAGTGACCAGACAGAGTCTTTTCTTGACCTGTCATTGGACCGGTTTACCTAAAAGTTGAACTTGAGCAAGAGGGTGAGCTGCTGTTACGTGACTGAAATAAGCACAGCAAAATAAGGAGGTGGTGCCTTGCACAGTGATTCAAAAACCCTTAGTCTTTCCACATTTTCCCATAGTGCATGTATGTATAGTGGCAGGGAAATATTCCATGGTTTTAATGAATTTTTACTCAGAAAAAAGACCCGAAAATGATCTATTATCTTTAAGTCTGACCATCCGTTTGCCTCCAGAAGTCGCCAAATTAGTAAACAGTCAACTGTTGTGCAAATTAGTCATAGTAAAAATAAAGCTGTTCCATGAAGTTTGTTGGGGAATAAACAACATCATGAGGACTAATGAGCAAAGGTGTGAAGATTAAAAACAATATCCAAAGCATGAAACATCCCCATGCATAACTGTACCATTCATTATTGGGAAAATTGAAAAAGAATAGCACAACTACAAAGCAAGATGAGACTGTTTACCTGAACTGAGGCAGGGATAGAAGAGCATCATTTTCAGAATCAGCTAAAAGGCCATTGGTCCTCCAGGAGGGGTCAACTGTTAGCCATGACCCCTACAGGTCCTTTTTAGAAGAGCGGCAATAAGAAGGGCTTAGACTGAGCAAAGCTATAAGTTGACATATTTTAAATTTCTATACAAGTCATTTGGGGAATACAGAAACATTTTAAAGAAGCTGCTATGCATAGATCAGAAGAAACCATGAGTTCAGCTATTTGTAAAATCACATGTATGTTGAAAAACTAACACTGCATATTACCTCCAACAGACATTGTTGAAACATGTCGATTACAGAAATATGCTTTTCTTCAGCTGAGACAGGGAAGCTGGTCAGAGTTAATGGGAAGATAGTTGGCAAAACTGGAAGAAAAAATCCATTAAAGCCTGAAAAAGATTTGTGAATATGGCAGATGTTCACGTTCTAGCAGAAAAACAACCACAAACAGAGTCAGAAAGGTTTAGTTCAAAGCATATTCCTGTCTTTGAATAGACCACTTGAAGCTAAAAACTAAATCCAATCAAGAAGATGTGGCAAAATTGTTTTTCACACTCTTTCCATCCAAGCTGACTGAAGAAGTCTTGTCCTCTGGTCAAAGTGGGAACATCATCATGAATCTGATGTGGTTTATGAGGTCATAAGTCAATCTTTCATTAAATCATTTCCTGAAATCATTTCAGTATTTCTGAAAGTTGTCTACTTTCCGTGTATCAAGTATACTACTCAGATAAAGTAGAAAAGTTCAAATTTTGTGAAAATTCCACAAAGTATTAGATAGGAATGAGAAATGAAATCAGTCCAGCATGTGGAGAGATACATCACTCCTTTGATATAATGCCAGAGAGGACACCGACTTCACTGTTACCTAGACAATAATTGCATCATCAATTGTCCACCGCATGACAAAGTCACCTGCTGATGTGGCCGCCATTAACCTAGCTGTGCTTGACCATAATGAACCGAAGACTTGCAATTCAAATGTGTCATCAAGACATATGAGAAGTTGAAATGTGTTTATCTCTGTCAAAAACAACCCATGAATTCAGATTTCACACCAACATAATTGTGCCTTAAAATGATGTGAGTCACAGTTCTGTATACAGTTTCATTATATACATATATATATAAAAATTCATGTATACCGTCATATTTAAATTATAATACTCATTGCAATTAAACTTGTTTATTATATTAAATGTACCTTTAACACACAACCTCCAAGCAACTATTAAACATATTTGTCATTAAGCTCACATTTCTGTATTAATATATTTTTAGTGGTCTTATGTAATATTCTAATCCTAAATGTCATTTTTTTAATTAGCAGTAAGTGGAACATCATTATAATTAATAATAAAAAGACCTGAGAGTATCAGTATATGTGTAATTAATCTATATAATTGAATTCGTGAAATAACTGAACAGTTCAATAATATGTTAATTATCAAATATGACTGTGTATTCCTGGGATAAAGAGGTAATCTTCCCAGGGTGTGTCCAATATCTCAAGATTTGACCACTGGAGATAGGTGTGCACCCTCCAAGTGGCGCTGATAGGGATATACACATAAAAACAAATTGATATTTACCATGTAATTCAAAGTGATCCAATGAAGAGTTTATAAAAGCAGGTATGTTTCCTAAAATTCAGTCAGGGAACTGAAGCTTGCCCTTTCGTCCCTCACTATATGTCTGTCTCTGGATCTTTGACTGTTAAATCAATACTGTCTCTAGCCTACCATGAGTCAATATGTGTCATACTTTTCTCTTAAAGCATTCATATGTCCTGTGCTGCTGTGACTTCTTGGTAAGGGCAGGCTATCAACTTTCTAATGCCAAATTACACCTCCCGGATGGCAAAAAAGAAGGACAAAATTTCCTATGTATGAATGAATGAATATATGCATACATAACTAATGAGATTGGCCTATAGACTGGTCAAACCTTAACTGTATTTTTAAAAACACAAATGGTTTTAATGCAGAAGTTGGGAATAACCCATGGTAGCATTAATGCAAGAATCATTACTCATCATGAATTCCCAAAGTTTGGCTTAGAGATGTCTCTCTCTCTAGCCCTCTCTTCTCTGTTTCTCTCTATTTTTTTTATTTAGAAACAAATTAGTTTTTCATATGGAGTAGCTCACATAAAGGCCTGTGACAAAGCATTTAAGGCAGCTCAGAAAAAAATCCTTTAATCCTCTTCAGTATGTAAGGTAAGGGACATTATGAAAGAACTACAGTTATTGTATCTATTAATTATATTGCTTCCACAAAATCCAAAAGCATCCAAACGTCTGAGTCAGCTGAGCTCTACAACTTAGTTTTTGTTTTTCATGGAAATAATACTTTCCAGTAAGTAATATTTCTAAAAATTAGAAATACATTTTTGTGTGTTTTTGAAGTGTACCAACAAGAACGTTCCCCCAATTTTTCTTGCCTTTATTATAGCAGGCATTTATCTATTCAACTTCAGACTTGGCAGGAAGTTGGAGAATAATTGCTCAAATTTTGCAGGCATGTTCTTACTTTTGGGTTACAATTTTAGCCAATCATCTGCAATATTATCTGTTCCACTTTTATGCCTTGTTACGTTACACAGAATGTCACACTGATTTGACAGCTGTCTCACTGACTCATCTCTGATATCTGCTGCACTTGTTAAATATTTACACAGTTCACTATAAATAGTATAGTAATACAGATGACACAGAGGCAGGTGAACACATTTCAAATCATGTGACCTAATAAAGAGATTGATTTTGCAGATGCAGAGGATGAGGCAGTGAGACAAACTGAAGGAGAGAGAGAGAGGAAGAGGAAGGTCTGTTGTGTCTGTAAGCCTCCGGGCCCTGCTTTCAACCCCAAATCAATGTTGCTCCACTTAGACGTAAATTGAAACAGTCTTTCCATCGAGTCCCAACCATTTTAATTTTCACCTGAAGGGGTCAGGGAGAGGACACTTTAGTGATGATGAAAGACATTTTCCCATTTTCACAGCTTGGTCACGCTTTGACACATCATTATCCCATTGACTTAATACATGCTTTCCCCTCTGTCTCCCTCCGCCTCCGTCGTCCATCAGCAAACGCATGCCTCTCTTGCTCCTTCAACAGCAGCCACACTTTTTCTTCTATTTGCCTTCATGCACACAACGGTGTGCATCTCTCCTTGCTTTTTCACAATTCATATCAACTACACATCCCGTAGTGGTCCTCTCTTTAGTTTTTCACGTGTTATTCCTTTTCCCGTTCTCATCCACTACTTTTTCTCTCCTCATTCTTAGGCCTTTAATGGACTCTTCCCTCTGAGTGCTTGCTCTTTAAAGCATTATCCTCCTCTATAGTTATTCTTTGGCCATATATTTATTTTACTTTTTACTTCTTTCAGTCTGTTGTAGTTGCTATCTTATAAAAAGGGACAAGCCACTTTCAAATAAACACAATCCAAATGAATGAGGAACTCATTTTGCTTTTTCATTATCTTGTAATTTGTTTTTTTTAAAGTCTTTTCTCCAAGTGACAACATGTGATAACAGGGTAGTGAATGGAAAACTAAAGCACACTCCATTTTAATTAGGATATAATTAAAATCAACTGGGACCTCATGCATAAAGCGTGCGTGCGCACAAATAAATGAGGCGCCATATTTTACGCACAAGTTGGTATGTATAAAATTTAACTTTGCGTCAGAGTTTGCGTAAACACTTTTTCGCTGGCGTGAAAATGTGCGGCAGTCACGCAAACTTTTTCTGTGGACAATATCAAACTACAAAGTGTGAAATACACTAAAATCTGCCTACATTCAGTGTTATTTAGACCAAGAAACATCGAACACAATAATTTTTTTTTCATGATTTTAATATTTCATTGTTCAAACTGAACAATGAAACTAAACTGCATTTGTTGGCGGTTTAGTTGTGCTTGTTGGCATAAGCACATTATAACTGGTCAAAACATAAATCTCAGATACATTACTTTCTTCTAGTAGATTTTAAGTTTTTAAGGTACTTTCACTCACTTGCAGAGCTTGAAATGGCCATGTGAATATCTAGAGGATGTCATCTTTTCACCAAACCTGCTGCTCACACTTTGTTCCTAGACTTTGTATTTGTTGGTTGTCTCTCATGCAAAGCTTTAAACCGAACGGTTCAGGGCCTTTCTTTTGTTGACTTTGAGGGCCATTAAAAAATGAAGCCCTTTCTATTTTATCAGACTTTTATAATACAACCAAACACACATAAGCATATACAAATAAATGTAATGTAAATTTTAAAAAAATTATAAATTTTATGTGGTAACCAAGTCTAGAAACACCTTTTTGAATATTATTAACTTCATATTTTAGTAGTAGCACTTTTAAATAGCACTTTCAGGGGGATGTTTAATAACAACAATGAGTTTTTAAGAAATTATGCTGTCTAGACAAATATGCATTTGTGCAGTGATGCATATTAATATGTATTGTAAACTTTAGGACTTCAAGTTTTGGGCTAAAAAAAAAAAAAAAAAATGTTTATGTTATTCTGCAAAGACATTTTATGTATTGTAATTTATTGCAAAAACTTTAATTTCCAACAAATGAGTCAAAGACAATAAAATATGTGGTTGTATTTTGGACCAATAATAAAAAAAAATCATTAATCTTATTAATACACTCTTACATTAACCACAGCTGAAGCAGAAAATAAAGGCTAATTTCAATATTATTAAGATACTCAGTGCTATAGAAAGGGAACAAGAGAGTTCTGTTGCCGACGATGAAAACAAAGAACATTTTCAAACTAAATAACGCTTCAAGTTAAGTGGTTGAACTGCAGCAGGAAAAGCCTTCAGGATATCCAACCGAGTCCAGCTAATGCCAGGACTGTCACCTCTGGAAAAAAACCAAAACATACATTTTCCAACAAAATGGTGTTGGATTGAGAGTAGAGTTTGCTCAACATTGGCAGGAGGTGGGTGTGATTGCATCTGCACACACAGCGAGCTAAAGACTTTCAGACGAGACATGTGAAAGGAAAGGCAGCGTGGAGGTCACTTGATAACAAGGAAAGCATCAAGGACAGATGGAAATTTAAAGAAGTGCCAAAATCAGCAGTAGATCGTAGGAGTTTATTTGTTTAATCCTCCCTGCAAATGTTTTGTAAATTTGTCTATACAACAAAGAAATAAATAAATGAATAAATAAAAAATTGAGCGTCTGGTGTATTACTGACTGTGAATCATCCTGCAACAGTTCAACTGCCGGGCTGCTTGTGATCAAAGGGAGAGGAGGTAGCTGCAGTTTCTCCCCAGGAACATTATATAAATAGTATTTAAAATGTTATGCAAGATCAAATTCTTTCTACAATCCAAGCATGATCTGGATTTATTTTCCTTTTTGATGGTGCACTGTATGATGACAGAAAATTGAAAATTACGTTGTCTAAAGAATCATAATTGGTCATTTGACTCATTGAGCCCCTGTGATCATTTCTCAAAAACCAGCTAACTGTGGTCAACTTTAAGAAAATCCTGACTGATCACCATCATTCATATCACCCATATTATTCAACATTATATAAAAAAAAGAATAATTCAAAATTAAATGTTTTGAATTATTCTTTGGTAGATCATTAAAAAAAAGAAAGTCAAACAAAAAAACCTTAAAGCCTAGCATTTATCACTCTACCTAAATTTCTGACCTATGATAGTACATTGATCTTGAACTATTGCCCTGCATTCACTTTGTTTCTTAAAGCCACACAGCCCAACTCTGTCTTTAATGTCACTTTCAATTTTTTATGCAGGAAAGTGATGTATGGGTGTTGAAAAAGGGAGGATCATAGTTAAAGATCTTTGCTCCAAGGCTAATTAAATCAAGCTTTAAAATGTAAATATACTATAAAACAATATTGAGCTTCACTGGTTTTAATTGATGCCCATCCTGAATGCTTGATGAGGCTATTAATTTTGACTGATTGTTCACTGCAGCAGACCCAATGGTGAACTCTTTCATACGACTACCTTGTGGACAACTATGGGAAACTTTTTAAAAGTAAAGTCAAAAGAAATTTGCACAACCAATATTCATATATATATATATATATATATATATATATATATAAAGAGAGAGAGAGAAAAACTAATTATACACAACCAAGTTTTCCTGTTTTATTTTGTGACATAAGCACAAAATATTAAATTTGTTTAATAAATACAGTTGTTTTTACAATTTCTGCATAAGAAAAACCTAACAACCTGTTTTAATAGTTTGTAGAACAATTTTTCCCTGAAATTGCAAAACTAAAAGTCTTCTCTTGTCCTTCCCTGTCCAGCTGAAGATAAACACTCCCAGAGAGTGATGCTGCCACCACCACCACGTTTCACAGTAGACATTGAGTATTGAAGGTGTTAGATTTCTGCCCCACTTTTGAATGTAGAACAAAATGTTAAATCCTGGTCACATCTGACCATATCATCGGTTTACTACTGATGGTTTGTTATAAATATCCCCCCAAAATACAGTCACATTTGTAAAAAATAAAATAAAATGTGAAGAAATGTCCTGCATGTATTCACACATTTGTACCACCTCTAACAAGATGCAATCAATTCATTTTATTATAACCTCTGCTACGTGACATTTTCTGCCAATTCTCAATTCAATAATGTGAATGTAGGAAATGTAGGCTGGCAAAAACAGTGGTTTAAAGTGTGCTCATATAAAAATGTGTCTTTTTTTAAAGAAATTTCTTCTCTCTTGTCAGCAGCTAGACAAACACTATGGCGGAACTGGTTGTAGAGTGAAGGTGAAATCTGTTCTACAAAATGGATGTCTACTGGTAGTTACATAGTAAATTAGTATTCCAGTTTACGAACACTCCTAGTTTGGTGTAACTCTGCACACAGAGCTTTGAAATACAGAGGCCATTCTTTGCTAATGAACTGTAAAGATTCTGCATATGTATGTGCAATTTCAAAGGCAGCGCTTCTTTGTGTATTTGTATGTGTGTGTGTTCAGATAGTGATGTATTAATGGAGGAAAAGAAGTTCTCTTCTATCCAGCTCTCACTGCTTCAATGGTCTTTAGCAAAGCCAAAATTGAAATATACTGCATAATTCATGACTCCTAATACCACTGCCGTTTTGTACCACTAAGAGCAGAGGCAAAATGTAACTCCTGATGATGGTTCATGATGAACCTACTTTAAAAATACTGATGCTGTAACTATTCTGAGAGTGAAAGGGATCCTATTAACAATTATTGTTGCTGTTAAGATGTTAATCGAGTATAAAAGGTGTAAGCAGCTCGAAAATCTTCTTGAAAATAGCAAATGCTGAAGAAATATCCAAGGTTCTTTTTATAGAGTCAGTCACCTCCCTCCTTTCCTTCCCCTTTTTTAAGTCTTCCTTTCTTCTTCCATTCACTTTTCAGGCTGGTTTCTACTTTCATCATCTCCTCTCATCTTGTCCTTCAGCCAAACTTCCCCTTACTTACACTGTGCATGATCTCATGTATATTTTGTTGCATATTTTCCTCACCATATAATGTAATCTATATATTTTCCCTTTAAATCTGCCATTCACCACTTCTTTTGTACTCCCCAGGCTTTCTTCATGCACTTACCTACTGCAAAATACAAAAAAAAAACAAAAACATTTTTTCAGTCTTTCATGTAAACCTAGAGAAGTGTATGGTTTATTGATTTCCTGTCCTATGAACTAATGCAAAAATTTTTTGTCTGTTATTACACAACTCCATTTGTTTGGCTAAAACAATATTTATTTAGTTAGCCATTTCTTTATTACCATGGCAGTATTATTTTTCCAATAGGCATGCATCAGACACAATGCATAAATGTCCTGAAAGTGCCTTTGGAGAATGACGTGTAATTGGCCTTATAATTTCAAGGCAACTGGACCTGCAAAAACTAAAATTTAAAAATGTGACTGCGGTGATCATTTCTGCAAAAAAGCAAGATTTCTAACATTTGATCTGTGTGACTTCTCGCTCCTCTGGAGGATGAGGAGTTTTAGCACCCTGCTTGCCATTCGTTTTCTCCAATTATTCACTGCTAATTAAGGTGAAGAAAAGGCAATCAAAATGGCCACACCTGTCTAATTATAAACAAGTCAAACTGCGTGGGGTTGGATCCAAGAAAAGGTGAGTGATGATACTCCTGAGCCTGGACTCCTGGGCTGACAACCTGTTTAATTAGATTAAAAAGGAAGTTGCTAATTAATTAGTGCATCATGGTTGACTGCTATTGGATTCCGGGTAGTGAGAGGTGATGGGTACTTTGAAGACATGTTGTATGAAAACTTTTCAGGAAAAAAAGTGACTCAGAAGGACACGAATGTCTGTTATTGCTCACTAGTTCGAGCCTAAATTGTAGGAAAATATTTATTAAATTGCACTGCGTTAGAGTTTAAGGTAACTAATGCTTATGAATTTATATGATATAGTGCTTTTTTAAAAATTTTACAAAACACTCCAAGTGCTTTACTCCAGAAAAACATTCACTTACACAGCCATATACCAATATGCAGCAGCTACATAATTATCTACTCTCAGCCTGGCCTATTATATAGTGTTAGATTTTAGATTTATTTAAGAATTAGCTAAGAAAACTCATGAGCAAAAATCACTTGCTTGGATTTTGTACTGTGTTGTATTTCCCAGTGACAACTGGAACATCTCATAATGAAAATGGCCAGGAAGCCAGTGCTTGTTTCATTTATTTATTTGTTTTTGTTTTAAGTTGCTGTTTTTTCCCCACAATATACATATACCTAATCCACAGACCAAACAGAAAATAGAAAAAGGATGCTGTATATTATTATTTACAGCTCTGGAAAAAATGAAGAGCCCACTGCTTTGCACCCCATTGAAAACTCCTGGTTATTCCACCAAATATTGATTTCTGAACTCTTCGTGAGTTAAAACATTAGCATTGTTGTTTGCTTTGCATCATTTGAGGTCTGAAAGCACTGCACCTTTTTGTTATTTCGTTATTTTTGCTTTAAATTTCAGAGACATGTTGTCAGTAGTTCATAGAATAAAAGAACAATGCTCATTTTAATCACACATACCTGTAAAAAGTAAAATCTGAGAAATTTATAATTTTAGGTGGTCTCTTAAGTTTTTTTAAGAGCTGTTTTTTTTTAAAGAGAGTTTAAATTGTGAGTGGGAATTTCTTTGAACTCGATCCAAGATACAGTATGTCCAACATATGATATTACATGAGACATACTTAATAATTTGTAGTGAATCAATTTTAACTAAAGCAATAGCTCTAAAAATAAATGTCAAAGGTTCTTTTTATAGAGTCTCGATTAACATACAGTAATCGATACGAGTCCAAAAATTTTTATTTCATCATTATCTGGCTGAAACCTCTTTAGTGCTGCTGCCTAAGAAAAGCAACAAAATATCTCCTATTTTCAATTTTTGGACCAAACACACCACTGGCAATGAGGAAATATTTTCTGTCCATTATCTATGCAATCCAAAGGAAACCTGAAACCTACGTCTCGGTTCCCACTGCCACCTGTGTTGGCATGTTTTTTTTTATTTATTTTTTTAGAAATTTTAAGAGCTTCTGTCTGGCGCCTGGAGATGAAGTGATTCTAGTGCTGTGAAGGAGCTGATTGAAATCAACTGAAAATCAACCCAATCAAACCCTCAGGGAAGATTCCTGAAGGTGCTGATTTTTGCCTCCTTTCATTTTGCTGAGGCTGTGTTGAATGAAGGCAGAGGGGCAACACAGAGTCGTTGCTTTAAGAAGATGCCAAGTGGAATGGAAATATACGACTCTTCTCAGAATTACAGGTGACATTAAAATGATGTAATGTTTAGAAATATCGAGTTGTCATAGATGCAAGTGTTGTGTCTAGAAGAAATATCAAATGGATGTATAAATTATTGATGCCCTGTACAATTACATGGATGATTCAGGATGCCATCATTTACACTGAAAGTCTGGGTGAGAGGCCATGGTAGGCAGCTTTTTGTTCTTCAGAAAGCAAACAGTATCTCTTTACCTGACTTTAGGTTTTTCAACTTGAATATGGTGTATTCACATAATCTTTGACACAAGATTTCTGAATTACCTCAAAATCCTGTGGACAATGTTCTTTGCAAAATGTAGTTAATGAAAATGTGCTAATAAAAGCCGAGCAGCTTCTTAGATTTCATCTAAAATAATGGAGAGAAACTTTAAAAAGTAGATTTTGACAGCCCAGTGAAGTTCTAGAGGAGTGAACACATCATTGAATCATTTACTGTGAGTGCTATGAATAAAATGTATTAATTCCTGCTTTCAGTAGGTGAAGTTATCCACTTTTTGCAGCAATGCGTAGAACATTTAACTACTAATTAGTGATCAGTCTTCTCACATAAGTTTGGAGGAATTACCCTATTTATTTACATTGCTGGGATGGGGAATTTTATTTAAATTGAAGCTGTACTTTAGATCCTTTCTTCTCAAAGCACTGACACTCATTAGAAATATTATTTTTATTTTTTTCCTGTAAGGACATGACATGTTTAAGGCTGTTTTCATGCTACATGACCAAGTCTCCAAGTATTAACTCTTTCTCAAAAATTTGCTGGAATTACAAAGTTCAAACACAGATTATAATTCTAATACAGGGGTGTCAAACGTACGGCCCGCGGGTCGGAATCGGCCCGCCGAACGATTTAGTCCGGCCCGGGGGCTAAATGCATTATCATTATACAACGATTATTGAAAAAAAACACGCACTTCGTTTAATTGAAAATCTGCAGTTCCTATATTGTCCACGAGGGGCGCTGTGTTTTATTCAGAGCAGACAACATGATGCAACACTGCATCGGAACTAACAGCAGATGGCAGCACTGAGCTTCAGGTT